>OZ010609.1:76307185-76359685 GCA_963932145.1 Acanthosepion lycidas | reverse complement strand
TACATGACGACCCGCTTAGGTGAAACCTAAGTAGGTTAGTCTGGTTCTTAATTTTTACTTAGTTTGCTCTACTTAGCGTATTGAGCACTTTGCTTAGTTATTTTTACTTCACTCGTGTTGGAGGTTTTTTTCTTTGGACTCTGAACTTAGATTCTAGACGATTATTTTCGCCGGAAGTACATGTTTTTAGTTCTTTCTTTTTTGTCCCTTTTTTCCCCCTTGAGTACTGGTTTGTCCATTTACAAGCTAAAACACCTAGGGTTTTGCCGGACGAGTATAGCTGCTTATATTTATAAGTTTATTAGTGTTATTTTAGCTCTAGGTTACTCTATTGAGCACGTTAAAAAATTAACTATCATGGAACGTGTAAATATAGGATACTCATTTAAAAACATACCGGGTACCTAATCGACATTCGTATGAATTAAGTTTATTGAAGAAGATAGAAACCTTTATTACAAACATGAGATGGAAGGCATACTTCTGTTGGAATAATAAACAAAGTAAACATCTAATCAGTGAATCTTATGGTTTTAAGACCTATGTCCACCCTCCCCATATTAAAGAATTGGATAGAAGACAGTCCGCCCTGACGATCCGCGTAGGTGAAACCTAGATAGGTTAGTCTGGCTCTTTAGGTTTTAATATATATATATATATATATATATATATATATATTGAACAATAAAAAATATTAAAAAATTAAAATCTTCAGACACACTGGGTTGTAGATTAATATTCTTTCGTTTTTTTTTATTATTATTTCATTTAGATTCCTCGACTAGTTTCGACCAAAATGGCCATCATCAGGAGAAGAAATATTTCTGCTTGCTAGTAGCAGTGAACTACAGAAATGAATGTCTTGATGGAGAAAATGAACTTTTGTCTGTAGTTTTCATTTGTTTTTTTATTTTTTTATCTTTTTAACATGAATCTTTTAACATTCATTGTGTTGGTCAAACAGTCTCTTTTAAGTTGTTATTTGAGATAAGAGCTGGATGGATTCATGCTGCTCTGAATTCCCCTGGTCAATTTGACAGTTTTATTGGTTCCTGGAAAGGGGATGTGTCTCTGTTAAGTGTGTGTGGGTTTGCGTGTTATTTGGTTCTTAGGGAGTGAGTGAGTATGATATGTGTAAGCGTGTATATTGCTTTGGGTGTGTGTTATCATTATATATATATATATATATATATATATATATATATATATATATATATATATATATATATATTCAGTTGTATGGACCCTGTGAAATAACATCGCTACGTACAGTCTCGACACCAAAATAGGATTACAATTACGTATGTATGTATGCTCGAACGCATGGATGTATAACTGCGCCTAATCTCTTATATGGGTGTGTGAGTGTCATCCCAAAACGGACACAGAGGAGGATCCTCCCTCCCACCACCAAACATAATCAAACACAAACAAGCATGAACAGATTCGATTTTTATAAAATAAACCAGTTTGTCTGATGATCGCAAAAGCGTGAAACCCAGGGTCACAAACTCATATCCATACAACTTATTATGTTAGTTCTGTCATTGACATTGTGTACTTTGAGTAATATATATATATATATATATATATATATATATATATATATATATATATATATATATATATATATATAATAGCTGGCCATTCGTATTCGAGGATACCAGTATGCTAGGGCGGCTATCCAATCCCTATTGCAGACCCTCGCTCAGGCACATTCGTATTTGTTCAACACTCACAAAGCCAACCTGTGGTTTATACTGCAACTATGATCATCAGACCTTAGTTACAGTTTCTAAGAGAGAGCATGTTTTCTAGAATGATCACCAATCTGAACAATACCAGTGCACTCAAACCCTCGGTCACGATGACTTGTGACTTCATGCTAGCACAGCTATCGACGGCCCCAATTGTTCCGTCTATCCAATTTCCCTCACAAGGCTTGGGTCAAACCGTGGTATGATTTTCAAGCACTTTCCAAATTAAAATTTAGAGCACAGTTTCATTCTCAAGCGATGTTGAGAATGAATAATTGCTCTAAATTTAAAGTTTAATTTAAAAATTAAACTTTAGGACTTGAGATTTAGTTTCGAAACAGTAATTTCTGTGTCGCGATGGAATCATATTCTTTAAAAAAATAATTATAATTTTAAGCTCTACTTGTGTATCGAGTACTTTTTAAAAAAGAAAAGCATAAATGCTAAAGAACTTTGCATCTTTAATCTGTTCTTACCTATTACATCAATACACACACACACACACACATATTAATATGCTTACTGTTTATACGTTATTTTTATAGATACAAATATTTAAGTAAATGCTCTGTTTTATAATAAACAGAATTAATTACATTTACCGGCCTGAATGTCCGAGAAATTTCGTAGAAAATATGCGTCCTCCGACAGGAATCGAACCTGTGTCCTACACGGAACAGTCATTTGATCTGACGTGCTATACTACTCAACTACAGAAGAAGCGATGGTTAGCAAAGTCCAAATTACTGTTATCTTTCTCGAACGATTTTATCATGTGTGCATGACAGAAAACATCAAAAATGCTTGTCGAACTTAGTCCATTTCACATATATATATATATATATATATATATATATATGTATGTATGTGTATGTGTGTGTGTGTGTGTGTGTGTGTGTGTGTCTGACACTTTGTAACAAAATAAATCTTATTGATGAAGAAAAATCCGGAAATGGGGCAAAAAGTCAACAGTTTCTGGGACACCATTTTGTCCTTGAAGATTGTTTTTGGCTTGGGACGCACGGACAAATACAACTTGGATAAGTCAACAAAAAATACCAGAGTTTGTTTTTTGCTTGGGAGGTGACAGCCAATGGGATTTTAAAGTTTCTAAACTTCTGTGTGTAATAAAAGCTAAAATAATAGAAGAAATCAAAATGCTTTATTGATGTCATGAGAATTTGTCTTCGTTCTATAAAGGGAAACAATCTATTTGGTTTCAGTTTATCAGTTAAAAAAGGCATCTTTATTGGTTTAACAGATGCAATATTGAGGAAATCTTTTAAAGAAAAAACAAAAAACAAGCGCCTAATGTTTATATACCTGATGGATAATGGCATCCTTTCCGTTAGCAGGAAGAAAAGGCGACAAAACAACAAATGGAGATGAGACGTGCTTGAGATAAGTAAATACTAGTTTTTATTTCCCTGTGATTTAGAAGTTTCGATCGTTTGAACGTTCCAGAGTGTCGTATATCAGTCGTGGGAGACTTAGACTTCGTTCAGGGTATAACACAAGGTAGTAGTCGAGAGAGACACATTGAGAAAATCAACACGCATATGTAGTTGAGTGAGATAGATATGTTGGAGAAATATTCCACGAATTATCGCATAGAAATAGTCGGGAGTTAGTCACTGCTGCTGCAACTAGCTTCGTCGTTGGTCGAAGGTATCGCTGCTGTTGGTCTGGTTACATTTGCCTGCCGTGGAATCTGTCGCTAAGGTCGGATTTACCTTCGTGGGTGAAATCGGCATCGGCTTTATAGTCAATAAGTGGCTCAGAAACACTTCAGTTTCTTTTTTGGGGGGGGAGGGGCTGGTCAGAAAAGATATTTTATGACTCTGGCATTTCTGACGGTATCCTAGAAATGGGCGCGCTGAACTGGACGAAATTAAGTCTTGTTTTTGTCATATTAGCTGTGGATGTGGAAGTGAGCACTTTTGTTCAAGTTAAAGAACTGGAGTTTCAACGGTATGACAGATGAGTATTGTAAAAGTCTATATTCCTAAGAACTTTTTTTATCTGCGATCAAAGTGTTCCACTCTCAAAGAGGCTCCATGTCTTCAACGTCAACTGTGTCTCAAATTCAATCGATGCAATTTATTGCTGGAACTCATTAATTCATTCCATCACTCCAGGGAGTACCTTACTTCTTCTACCACACTTTATATTTACTTGAATCAGATTAGACTAAAAACTGAGTATCGTTGCCATATTTGAGCTGGAGCTGCCTAATTATCAATTTCCAGTCTTGAAAGAATTCAAAATTGTTTACATGGTTTTGCATGGGTTGACATATTTTCCACTAAGTAGCCTCTTTCCAACAAACGCTATTTCCATGGCAAATGCTCAGATGAGCTCCATTTTTGAGCTCAATCAGTTCAGACGTTTATAGCTAAAGCAAACCATACTACTTCCACGAAATCAAATCAACCTCATCTCTCCCATGTTTCAGATATAAGACAGTTCCACACAGACAACTTCTCACTCCCACCAAGAAGTTCCACTTTGTGAAACAGGCTCCCACGTGGATACTACCCTGAATACTTCAAGTCAAAGGTCACTCGTTATGCAAAGTGCTTGTTACAGAGTCTAAAATATTCACCGGCAAAATTAAGATTTGTTCACTTCTGCACTCAATCGATTAATGTTGGTACAAGGGTATGTGGTTTGGGGAACTTTCTTTGAACATTGATCTTTTTGTCACTTTTCCCTCCTGGGTGGGGCGCTTATATAACTTCCTGTTATCCCGCTGTCCTAGAAGCCATTGGCAACATTTGAGGCCCAATTTTGCACCTGATGCCTATGAGGTTACCATATCAGAGTCACCACAAATCAACACCTCTTATAAAAAAATTCCTTATTAATATTAAATTCAATTCAAACATTTTGTATTTCCTGGCATGAATTACATATTAAAGTTATCTATCCTTCTTATCACCATAATCTTCACTTCTTACCATCTCCTAATTCATTCATATCACACACCTCTATCTATATATTAATACGCTTGTACCAATGTCAGTACTACTAGTAATGCCTTCCAATAATATCCGCACTAGTAACACTTGTTCAAGTAGTAATCGCCAAGTAGAATAATGATCAGAAGAGAACTGAAATCCATATAGTAGTAGAGTAGAGAGAGTGAACGTATAGCAATAGTGGATAGATAAGAAGAGTGAACAGTGATCATATATTCATCACGCTACTTCCTATTTATTCACTTCCTTTATGATCACATGATCTACTTAATAATGGAATCACCCTTGTTACTCACTGGTGATCTAGTTTCAAACCACAGTGTCAGTAACAACACTTATTCTTATACATTCGTTTAATCAAAAATCCTATTAAACCCAGACTGTGTTGAGTGTCCAAGAGGAAAACAGAAAGTGTAGGATATAGAGAGACAAAAAGAAAGAGCGACAGAGTGAGGGATTGAAGGAGGGTCATCTTAGTGAGAGGTTAAATCATATTTCATGACTTAACAATCTGTTGAAGACATTTCAGTATTTTTAAGAGGGTCTACATAACTTTTGTCCTATTTGGGAATGGTCATGGATTAAAGAGTACACAGTGCAGTATTAAAAGATTTCTTAGTAAATCTGTGAAATTTACATGGGTCCTGTTAGTTGTTATTATTTCAATTGTAACTCTCTACTTTGAGTGGCTATCAAGCCTTGTATTGGAGGAAATACAATTGAGATTTATAATGTCTTATTGCAATCAGACGATGAAATCAATAACAATAAATATGGTAATGATTGGTTCATTTAAATCAATCTAGGCACAAGGCTATAAACAGTCAATATATGGCAGAAAGACTGTGCGTACCAATCTAACAAATATGGCATCTTTTGAATGCTTTTAAAATCATCATTTAAAAATTGAAGCTGAAAAAAATAAGCATCTTAGCCAACAGACAAGCCACAACTAATGCTACTCAATATAGTTTTTTTTTTCACCAACTCCTCTCAGCCTCTTCTATATGCTGTATCCTTTCAGGATGAGTGCTAACATGGCTCTCCACAAGTTCCTCTCCTTTATGACCCTTAGCAGTGTTTCTCACATTGTCAAAACTCCCACCCAATGTTCTGCTATCCATTCACACATGCTTGTTATGTAGGTGACCTGCTGCCTTTTCTCTCTCTCTCTTGCTAAACCCTATGAGTGTTAAGTTTTCCAAGCCCTCCTTCGTTATGATATATCAAAGGTCTCTGTTTTGGAGTATAAGTGCTAAGCATGAAGCAAGGCTTAGATTTTTTTCTTAGTATGAAGCTTATGAAAGCAGGAGGCCCAGATTAGTCCAAAATTTAACCATAAAACCTGGCTTTGATATTTTTTATGCTACCTTCTTAAAACTCCAACTTTTTAAGTAATTTTATTTTCAAATAAAAATTTCTTAAATTTTAAAATAAATTTTATTTTGCAGTAAATCTCTGCATTTGAAATTTGAATTTAGTGGTGACATCACACAAACCAATTCTTAAAATTATAAAGGCTTAGCAAACTGGTAGTTGGATTATCTGAAAATAATCTCATGTATTAATAGCCGATATATAATAGCTTAAAGTGTAATTAATACTATTGCTGTAAGTTCTGCAGAGGCTGAAAGAGGGTCTTCACTGATGAACATTTGTATTTGTTTTGTAAGCCAAATGTGATGCTTGGAGTCCCTGCGCAAAGATCAACACTTTTTTAAATTCAGGCTTTGATGTGGAGTGAATCAGAAAAAGATCTAGCTTGAAGCAGATTATAACCAATTGACATACCCATCAAAAATATAAAATACAATTTTTTAGATGCCAATCATAACAAAAGCATAACAAAAAAAAAAAGAAAAGAAAAAAAGTGATGTCATGTATCCACTATGAATGCTTAAACAAACCCGTTTACACTATGCAGGTTGGTCACCAGCAACACACAAGTGGCCATGATCAACTGACATGACACAAGCTTCAATGCCAGGCTCAAACTGATTCACCCATCCTCAAAGTTGCTTCCCTTGCTCACAAGGTGACATTCCACCATGATCCTCTTTATTGGAAATACAAAAATTTTATTTTAACATATCCATTTTTATCAATTCAACCCAAGCAAGGTGATAAAGGCACTAATATGCAAGAGGTTACTGGGTGTAAAAGAGAATAAAGATACTTTAGAAGGAACTGGAAACCAATTCTAAACAGGATACAAAAAAATCACCCTCTACTCCTGTTCAAAAGACCTGGGGAGGAGTGTGAACCAGACAATAGGTGAATCTATCTACTCTTATTTTGTCTCATTTTCTTTCCATCTTACCCGTAGTACAGTTCTCGTGCAACCATACGCAGGGATATAACAAATCTCAAGTAAAAAAAAAAAAACTAAGAATATGAACATTAATTTTGAAAGTAATCCCTCTCCTGTAAAAAGATGGGTTCAACATTTTCTATGAATGGAGGGAAAGAGTTACCAACCTTTATAGAATTAAGTTAGAGTAACAGATATACAGCAGCATTGATTACATAATGTCTCCTTTCTGAAATTCGCCCCTTATCTTCATTTTATCCTCCCCATATTGTTGTAAATAATATCTGATTTCCAGTATTATATACATTTCACGAAAGAGAAATTGATGCTGAATGTGTTTGGCATTACAGAAAATAATTCCATAGCAAATTTACTGAATTATAAAAGAATTAAAAGGAATAGCATGTCATTTGACAAATTGCTTCAGGAAAGAAAATTAAAATACAAAATAGAAGAAAGAGATTAAAATGAGTTTCAATTTACTATTCTTCTAAAATATTAGGTTGGTGAAAAAATAATGTCGTTTTTTGACGTTAAAAAATACGTCAAAAAACGACATTATTACGTCATTATTATTTTTGCACCAACCTAATATAATAAACAATAAAGACTCCAAGAATATGCAAAGAGAAACAGAACCGAAATGCTATGAGCAGGTGGTACTACTTTAACCATTTATTTCACCTATTTCTAAACAATTTTGTGAGTTTCGCAAAATTCTACATTTATTAACTGTCAGAAAAGCTGCTAAAAACAATTTTTTTCATTACATCTGAAAGTTTGACATTGAAAAGATGAATGCAACATAATCTGAAACACCCATAAATTCCTCGAGATTCATTTTATATCAGTCTTTTATTAAATAAAATTAAAGTAGTCAAACTAGATAGAACCTCCCAAATGTAAAAAAAATAAATAAAATGAAATGTAAAAAAAATAAATAAAATGAAATAAAAAAGAAAACAAAAAATTAAAAAGAATTTAAAAAAAAAAAAAAAAAGATGGTGCTGAAAGCTTCACAGATTAATCTGATTTCTAAAAATCTAAACAAAAAAAAAAAAAAAATTCAGAATTTATTCTGGAATCCTTTCTTGGTTGGTCTGAGGAGTTGTATTTGGTCTTCATTTTGTCCTCTGTATACTCCTTTCTATTGTTCTGTTCATGGAATATAATCAGCAAAAAAATATTGACACTTAAGATGTTAAGAGTAAACACATTTGTCATTTGGGTAGATATAAAAAGAAGTTGAATTTTTTTTCAAACCAACATTCTCATCTCACAGGATTGGCCAAATTGATATCCTGCTGAATGTCGTATCTGAAGAAAAACAAATTTATTAACATTTGTTAACGTTTGAATTATTAAAATTGAAGGGTCAGAAATCAAAATGGCAGTGTTGCTCTGGTTTTGGTATTATCCAACCAAAAATGATGAACATTAGCAAAAGGAAGACTGAGATTGAAGAACAGGCTCCTTGAAAAATGGTGTGTAGGGGTGGGATAAAAAAATAGCCTGATGATGGCTGGAAAACATATTGGTGAAAGTATGATCAAAATGAATAAAAGTGACAGTATCTCATCTCAAAACATTTTACCATATTTTCTTGTGCATAGTACAAGCCATTTTGAATGAAAATTGAAGGCCAAGGAGAAGGCAGTGTATTATAGAGAAGTACAACTTTTCTGAAATTCCTATTTGTGGGGGGGGGGGACAAAAAAAAAAAAAAATTCCTCTTATTTGGAACAGTAAAATTGCAAATATGCTCAGTTAACCCAATGAATAATAAAACAGAAATTAGGCATGTGTTGATAATTGTTTACAAAAGGTATTTGATATGTTCACAATATATGTTTCTCAGTTCATTCTTAATAAAAAGCAATATTATTTTATTTTCCTAGTTTATTAATATATAGAAATATAATAAATTTATATCAAACAGAAAAATATGATAGATTAATTAACACCTGAAAATGTATTATTGGGTATGTTTAATTAGTACCTTTCTCCCCAAAGTAATTAGGAGAAATCTGCAATGACTAAACATCCAATCTGTTTCTATTCTTTAATATTGTAAAATAATTAAATATTTTAGAGAAATATATGTATGACATTGACATTTTAATGGATAAGATGGTACAACCTTTCAAAAAAAAAAAAAAAAAAAAAAAAAAAAAAAAAAATTAGGCATGGTTCTACTATTGGGTCGTATTATATTCAAGGATGTAATTTATTCCTTGATTTTAGCTTCAGAAACAAGGAAGACATATTATACACAAGAAAATAAGGTACATTTTTCTATAATCAGTGTTGTTTATTTTTAAATAAAAAACAAAAACATTAAATGTAAAGTTTGAATTTTCTTTTTCTCTGGTTAACATTGGTTTTGCACCAAGAGGAACAAATTGGTCCACGTGGACTTAGATAGAATTAAATGAAGCATCACGATTTGAAATTTAATCTTCAATAATCTTTAAATAATTTTACCATTTTGAAATGTAAAAATTGTTTTGTAATTCTAAAATATTTAAAAAAAAAAAAAAAAAATTAAATTCTACAAAAGCCATGATTGACCAATTTCTCTTTTACAGCTTATCAACTCTTTGTGGATTATTTAAAGCCAAAGCATATTTTTAGATTGTAAGAATAAATCTATTTTTGTGAATGAATGTAGCATTAAAAATTACTATAAACAACAAGGATTTTTTCCAGATACTTTTTAACCCATAGATAGGAGAGGATGGAGTCATACCCCTCTCCCAAGGGTATTTCTAATGAACTGACAAAGGCCATGAAACATTGAGTGAAGCAAAATAATTATTTGAAGAAAGTCTGATAAATTTAAATTTTAAAAAGAAGTATTTCAAAAAATATAAAATATTTTTTTTAAAAAGTTGTAGAATCCTAACGTCAAAGCCAAAAATAAAAATATTCAAACATTTGTTTTTTTCATTAAAAAGAAAAAGAAAGAAACAAAAAAAAGAAACAAAAAAAAAGAAATGAAAAGATGAAACGAGTCATTCTTTTTTTTTTTTTTTATCACAGATTAACAAAATTTGGATTTTCATTTTTAATGAGAGAGAGAGAGAGAGAAGTAGAGAGAGAGAGAGAGACACAGATTGATACACTGAAGCACCACATGCTGGGGCCCTGGTGCTGCCTTGTTAAAGTTGGTCTTGGTGTGTGTCAGAAGCTCAACATCATAAATAGCCCTGTTCACTAGCTCTTTTAATTAGACGGTTGTATTCAAGGTTGAAGCAATAAAAAAGGATGTGAGGGTAATTCTTCTCAAGTTCAAGGAGAAAGTCAGTTTCCACATTCTCACAAGAGAACAATCCCAGGAAATGCAGTTTGCCGCATTTGTTGGAAACAAAGTTTACGCCTTCATTGCTGATCTGGTTGCAAAAACTGACATCCAGTTTCTGCAGATTGTGACAATTTTGGCCAATGGCAGTCAAACCTGAAACAAAAAAATTTAGTCAATGAAGAAAAATGATTTTCTACAAAACATTTCAAATGCCACAAAGGCCAGAAATGTTGAGGTGAGTTTTTTTTTTTTTTTCAAAATATAAAACCTGGCAAAAATTATGAAATTAGCACACTTAGAGAAGAGTCACTTTGGTCCTTTTATTTAGCTGATCATAAATAAGATACAAAATATTTGAATGAATGTTCTAGCTAAAAATAAATTTATTCTCATTCGTTAACTTTTATTCCTTCAATTTTAATAATTCAGAAATCAAAATGGAAATGATGCTCAAATCTTGATGCTATCCAACAAAAAGTGGCGAACGCTAGCAAAAGAACAGGCTCCTTGAAAAATTAAAAAAAAAAAAAAAAAAATAAGAAAAGAGCCTGATGATAGTTGGGAAACAATTGGTGAAAGTATGAAAATGAACAAAAGTGACAGGACCACATGTCAAGACATTTTACTGTATTTTCTTATACATAATATGAGAACGTTTCCAAGGAATTATTTGCAAAGATTTGTGGGGGGGGGGGTATCATATTTATATACAAATACATATTTTCAGAAATATGAGAATCTCACAATTCAATTATGCGTACATCAGTAACTATAAAAAAATTAATTTTGAATTACTTTGGTTAAACTGAAGAATGTTTTACCACACTAATCAAGTATTATGCATGCATTAATCGAATTTTGGTATATAAAAATTTTATTGCACTAATTTGAAAATGAGGGAGGCCTGTATTTACTCAGGTTAAAAAAAAAAAAACTTATTTTGAAACAGCCAGATTGCAAATACACTCCAGTTCCAATTCAAGAAAAGAAAATTAATTTATTTATAAAAAGAGAAAACGATTCCATAAAAATTCTATTAAAAGGTAATTTCTTTAGAAGAATTTACTCTGATGTCTTTTTTCATTGCTTTTTGCTTTGGTTACAAAGGAATAACAAAGAATTCTTGACAAAAATTCCATTAAAGTTAGTTTCTAAGAAGAAAAAAAAAAAAAAAAAAAAAAAAAATGTAAAAGAGCCTCAAATGTTAAAAGACAAAGAACAAAAAAAGACCCACACTGTTTACCTTGATCAGTGATACTGCATCGGATGCATTTTAGTACCTTCAAGTTACGTGCATAACGAGCAACTGTTGCAATGCAGTCATCATCTACACAGTCGTTGAAGCACAAAGACATTGTCTGCAACTGAGTGCAGTTCTTAGCAATCTCCTTGGCAGCTTTTGATGACATATTAACTGAATTCAAGTAGATATGTTTCAAATTTGAAAGCTGTAAGAAAAATTAGAAAACAATAAACAACATTTCAGCTGGTAATTTTTTTTTTTTTTTTTTAATCATTTCATCTCAAGTAAAGCAATAAAGCCACTAAAACGCAAAGGGGTTACTGAGTGTTAGAGAATATGAAAAAATTTTTTTAAAAAGACACTATTAAGGAGAGAAGACAATAAAAGAACAAGAATTAAGAACACAGAAGATAACGATTGACAGTGAATTTAAATTTTGAAGATCAAAGTTGACTGGAAGCAAGATGGTGACAAGTCCCACAAGAAAACAGGGTGTGGGAGGGAGGTCTTTTCACTGGTCTGTGAATTGATAAATCAGCAACTATTGAGAAAAAATTGATCATCTTCCATATCAACTTGCTGATGCACCTGGCATCTCTAATGTTCAGGTGTGACACTGCAAAATCTATTTTGGTATCATCTGGAGGTGAACCAGTACATATTGAGATCACTACATATGAGCCTCTCTTAGAACAAAGGCTCCTTATTGACATTAGATTTGATTATCTGGCATTTATTGGCCTGAATCATGTAGTACATTTCCATATGAATGCCAATTTTGACAAAATTCAGATTTGGAATCAGTTATCAGAAAAACAATTATCATCAGTTCATGATAAAGGAATAAAACATTTATCGCAAAAAGATTTCTAAGATATCTGTTTGTTAATATTTCTTAAGAGGAATTCTCTTCCAAAATAAACGAGGACAGTAAAACTTTACTCTTACCTTTGACAGGTGCATCAGATGTTGGTCAGTGAGGGGACAGTTGGAAATGTTGATGTTTTCAAGTTGTTTACATTTCTGAAACAATTCCGCCAAGGCATCCACCTGTAATTAAGAAAAAAAAAATGTTTCTTCTCATCTTCAGGTTACACCAGAAATATCTCCTTGCAGGATTTTTTTTTTTTTTTAATTTACAACTTATTGTTTATTTTTGTTCCAAACTCCGGAAGGTCAAAAACCTCTTCAAAAAGATTATCACAATTCTAATTCAGAAAAGAAAAAGAATTTTAAAATACCATTTTACTAATAGTAATAGAGAAATTGTTATTAAATCTGATAGATACTAAGCCTTTTTCATACTATTGTTCCCCTAATACAGCACTTCTTAAACTTTTTCCATTCATCACCCCATTTTTCATGACTAGATTTTTTGTGACCCCAGGTATTAACCAATTACACTAAAAATGCATCCATTATCACTGCACTAGTCACAACGGCACCACACATGCATTTTATCACTGTAGTGCTTGCGTGGAACATCACGTTAAATATTGTGCGTTTGTCAAAGGTTTGAATTTAATTTTCGCAACTCCAGCATTTTGGGTTGTGACCCATAGTTTAAGAAGTGCTGCCCTAATACAAGGCCCAAGAGCCACTCAAGGTAGAGGGTTACTGAATGAGATTGCTGTAAGTGTGTAAATGGAAGAGATGCATATTATGAGGATATGTATGATATATAATGGCTGACCCAAGATTTGAAGAAATTAATATTGTAGTGGTTGGGAGAGCATCCTCTTGGGAGTCTGTTCCACAAAGTGATAATTCTGAGAAAGAAGCTGTCCAAATGGAACTTCCACCTTACCAAAAGGAATACAAAGGGAATGACAATGATTTGACCCCTTTATACATGGCATCGCAGGGGGTCTTTGCTGTGAAAAAGTTGGGACTAAGGAATGAAACTCATCTGGACATTTACCATAGAAATACTGATTAAAGTAGTAAGATGCTAGTAGTGTTTCTTTTGTGGGGAAAGGGGTTTGCTAAATGGAAACTAATTCATCACCCACAAGGCTGCATAATCACTTTCAGACTCTCATCAACATCAGACAGTGAGGATTGGGCAACACTAGGCACAGAAGCTGAAACTAGTCTGGCCACAACAGTGAGAGCACCCACAAGACTCACTTATAGAAAATTATCTTTGAACTAGTTTGGTTACCATCACTCCACAGTAACAGTGCCCAGCCAAGTTTGGTACAAGGTCAAAATAGTGGGGCAGCTATGAGGAATGAACAGCAATAGCTCATTAACAAGTACTCTACACTTGTAATCCTTTATAAACTAAATTCTACAAGTAATAAAATAAATCTAATAGTGTCCTGCCGGTGGGGCTTAGAATATACTGACCTCCAACCTCCACCAAAGTGGCCACCTTCCCAGTAGATGCTTGCATAACTCAAGTATAAATGAAATCAAGTTTTATCTTTTGATTAAAGACAAGGGCTCAAATGTTTTCAATCAACCAAAATCTAATGTAAACCAATAAAGATACCAATTCTTAAGACAAATAGAGTTACCAATTCTTCAAAGTTTTATTCCTGATCTATGATCCACAATCCTATTTCAAGTTTGAATTTTGTAAGATATTTTAATAACTACTTATGAGTTTTGGTTGAGACTAATTCCTTCTCTTTCTATATTTTGTCTTTTGATAACATTTCAGCCATGTTCCCTTCAGCCTTCCTCAGGTGAAGGTTGGATTCTGAAAGAGAGATGTATATCTAAGTTTATGGGTGCAGTACAAAAGTCAGGAGACAATCTTAAGAATATACAGGTACCAGACATGAAAGGGGAAATGTGTGTTGTCCCAGAGCAAGATTAAACAAATGTCCAGCTGGATGGGAGTGCTGGGTACATGACTGAAACCAAGATAAAAACAACAAAAGGGAGAAACTGCCTGACTCAACCGACATTCTTTGGCTAAAAAATGAGATTTTCAAAAAGAAAATTGAAAGAGCAAATAAACTGAAAGTAGGTTAACAAATTCTTTGGAAAGAAAAAGAAAATTTAAAGAGAATTCATTCAGAATAATTAAAAAGAATAAACACTTTTTATTGACAGCTTGTAAAATCCATCTTTTCAAGAGTATGTGATAGTAACTGTTTCCTTAAAAGGAAACATTTGACATTCATTGACTGAGCACTCAGTGCTACTGTCAGTTAAAATTTATAAAATATTTCTCTTAAAACATTTTTTCAGGAAACTAGTTTTCACAAATTCACTGTTATTGTTTTTTCCAATATTGATGGGGAGTTTCCACTCTGGCCTTTTGTTTGAAGTTGTGTGGATTCTCAACATCTTGATTATGTTATTATTTTCTCTTTGAGTAAAACCAACTTTTTTGATGGCATGTAAGACCTCTTCTTTTGATGACACACAAAACTCCTCCTTTTGATGCTATGTAAGACCCCTTGCTTAATAAATCTCACTGAAATATGTTGGTTGGTTGTTTTTATTTAGCGAATTATCAACACTTTTAAGAGTCGTTTAATGTCGACGTCTAAATATTTTGTATGCAATTGAATGCCTGTCAACTGCAGATATTTTGCACATAATTTTATACTTTCAGAACAAATGTATATTTTTTTTTTAGATCTCTAGTTTGTAGATGATAAAATGTATTGCTGATAATTTCATTATAAAAATGTATATTTTGCTTTACTGCGGTATTGATTGTCATTTTGTTATAAAAAATAAATTACTACGCTTACTGAGTGAACCACCAAACAAAAATCAAAACACGTTTTTCCCATAGCTGAGACCCTAACAGGTGCTACCACCATGTGTCAGGGTGGGCCTTTAAACAACAGCAATTAAGAAGTGGTTTCATGCTCCTGAAAACTTTCAATCTCTCGATCAGAGGCCTTGCTGCTGGATGTAGTTTATCATCAAACCCATGAGTTGGAGGTCTTTCTAATATTTCATTAAATATAATCATATTTCTGCTTCACTCATAGAATCAAGTGCCAAGCAAAAATAGTTTATATGAAAATCTTGTCTCACTCACAGGTTTGTCATACACAGTAAAGTTACTATAATATCTGTAATAATTGGAAGTCCTCTCCAAATATAGAAAACAAGTCTGTCTATTTATCAACTTTAGACTCATAGGCATTCTCAAATTCATCCAGATAATTCTGTAAAAGAAGGCAAAAGCCATATGCAAAAAGAAAAAGCTTGGTGCCAATAGACATTACTTACAGCTTCACAATAGGAAATGTGGAGAAGTTTGAGCCCTGGGCAATGACTGGCCAATGTAAGGACAGCTTTGGAATTTAGATGTGAACTGACGCTGACATGAGTCAATTTGGAGCAATTGATGAAAATCTAAAATGAAAAATAAATCTTTTAATAAGGAAGAAAACTGAAAAAGAAAAAGATCATTTATATCATATAAAGCATCAAACTGACACTCACTCTTGGCATGAATTGAATTGAGTTCTCTAGGTCACTGGCGTGTTTATGAAGAAATAAATACATATAAATTCATCTTTCTCTCTGCCAGGTGTCAATAGCCTAGGGGTAAGAATCTCTGATTGATGTCAAATCGGTCCCGGCTTGAAGCGATCGGATGTCTACTAGCCATACTGAAGAGCTGTGATACAGCAAAACAGTCTGTCTGGGGATGATTTTTTATTTATTTATATTATTATGTGTGTGTGTGTGTGTGTGTGTGTGTGAGGCACGGTGGAGTAATGGATAGCAGCTCAGATTGAGGAATTAGAGAGCCGAGTTTGAATTCCAGTCGAATCCATTACATTCACTTATGTGCTAAAAGATATTAATCATCCTCTTCTCCCTCCAGCCATAAGTAAATAGCAGGACAGACTGGGTTCTATAGCCTTGGATGGTAACTGGTCTAGGAGAAAGACAACTCTGAATTCAAAACCTGCGGAGGGTCGTTTGGGGACCTTGTGGCACATAGTGTACCAGGTCTCTGTATTAGGCCGTTCGAAAAGTGTGGTTGGTTCTGCACAAAACCTTCACCATTATAATCAAATCATATGTGTTGGTGTCTGGCTATTGGTTCCTAGGAACTGTGCTGCTTGACCTTCATATGTTGTATATGATGGGAGAGTTCACCATATATATATATATATATATATATATATATATATATATTATGATTATTATATTTGAAGTTATATATGTATTGTTTCTTATTATTTCTTTTAACTTTTTCCACACTTATTGGGTTTTTCTGTATTAGTATTTATTTGTTTTTGTACAACCTGAAGATCGTTCATCTTATTTTTACTTTCTGTTTTGCTTACCTAAAATTATATTTATCAACTTTGCATTTTCTACACTTATTTTTTTTATCAGTTGTTAGTTTAGGTATTAACACTGTCAAAAAGGCAGTATAAATTATTTTATTGTATGTTAAATAATGACTTCATAATCTCCAAGTATTTTAGGCCTAAATCCCAATTTATATTTTCATATTTTCTTTCTGCTAACTTTTTGTAAAAATTAACTTAAAAAACTTTTCGATATTTGTGTTTGTTTATGTATAAATATTTTGTAATTTATCTTACTTTCTAGTTTTTTTTGTTTACCTAACATTTTATATATTTAAAAAAAAAGCATTAATTTTTTTTTAAGGGTGGGGATCATCTAAAACACAATGTATATATGTGTACATTTATATATATTCTAAAGGTTGTCATAGCTTGCAATGATAGTGGAGACAAACTCCCACTGTCTATAAAATGTTTTAGCATTGGACAATTAAATCCAGTTCAAAGCTGTAGAATGGGCAAAGGCAGACAACTGGTGCCCTTATAACCAGCTGCTACAGGTAGATAAAGCTCAACACCCCAGGAGGACAGTCCATCTAGGGGAAAGAAAACCCACATTTTAAATCTCAGTTGCCTTGCGATCATATCCAAAATATGGAAAAAGCTATCCCCCAGGCCTGCACCCAGGTCATTCCAAGGGACTGAATTTTGAACACATTGCTATCTTTATCTCGCAAGATAAACATGTCTACACATTATTCATTTTAGTATTTAGTAATTATTTTATCTTATTTCTCTTGCTTTTCCACCAAGTAGTAATAGTCTTAAGTTGCTTGAATTTCTTCGATGAAGCCTAGACAATTATTATTCATTTTTGACTAGTATTTCATTCACCTTATTTCTCTTGCTTTTCCACCAAGTAGTAATAGTCTTAAGTTGTCTGAATTTCTTAGATGAAGCCTTGGCAATTATTATTCATTTTTCACTAGTATTTCTTTCATCTTATTTCTCTTGCTTTTCCACCAAGTAGTAATAGTCTTAAGTTGTCTGAATTTCTTAGATGAAGCCTTGGCAATTATTATTCATTTTTGTCTAGAATTTCTTTCATCATATTTCTCTTGGTTTTCCACCAAGTAGTAATAGTCTTAAGTTGTCTGAATTTCTTAGATGAAGCCTTGGCAATTATTATTCATTTTTCACTAGTATTTCTTTCATCTTATTTCTCTTGCTTTTCCACCAAGTAGTAATAGTCTTAAGTTGTCTGAATTTTTTAGATGAAGCCTTGGCAATTATTATTCATTTTTGATTAGTTCTTCTTTCATTTTCTCTCACATTTTATTGCAATTCCCGAATGGTTACATAAAAAAGTCCAATAACTCTGTCAGGGATTGATTTGCCACTGTATTGATATTATAGACAAGACCCTGTCTTCCTAAATCAATAAAAAATATTAATATTTTACAAGTCCTACAAAGTGCTGTGGCCTAAGAAAGAAAGCTGAACTACAAAAATGATTTCCAATAAATTTTTTTTTTTTTGGGAATGGACCAGGATATTTAAGTAGCAACTTTAGTATATGAAGAAGAAAATGAAAGTTATTTAGTAACAACAAAAGATTCGTCTTCCATTCAATATGGATTTATCACAGCTACAAGCTTTCCTCATCAATTATTGGATGTTGTTTATTTTCAGTACAACAATCAATCCCCATCACCACAGCCCCCGTCTTCTTTTCTGGATTGGAATGGCCACTCCTTACCTCTATCATTGTATCATTAGTAACTGCAAAACAGTCATCAAGATACAGTTGTTGCAAGTCGGGTAGATGCTGGCTAATGAGACGAAATGCTGAATCGGGGAGACAGCAGCAACTATAAAAAAAGGACAAAAAACAATTATAAAACATCAAAGTATATGAATTTTATTTAATGCAATAAAAATCAATTAGGAGAGATGAGAGGAAATCTACAACTACAGGAGTTGGCAATGCAAAAAGACAAAAAAAAATGAAAGCAAAATGACTGTAGAATAAGTGCTTATGTACCACCTTTGGATGCTGAAGACGAGATCAAAGATGATTCCTATTCTAAGCTTGATAACATCCATCTCCTCTACTCCAAAAAAATGCAAGATCATCCTTTCAGGACAAAACAACTAATTCGGAAATTTGAAAAATTTAATAAAAGAAAATTTGAAAGACAGAATTTGTCAATATTATTTAACCAAACATGTTTGAAAGAATTCTTGCTGCCAAAATACACCTGATACCATGGCATTGATAATGTCAGATGCATGTTTTTTAGCATCTTCATCTCCAAGTGGGAAGATGAAAGTTAAAGTTAAAATACTTTTCTAAAATAGTATCGTATATGAAAGGATTAAACAGGAATTTAGGCTTACTCAGAGAATGACGTTTCCAAAAAGAGCCTTCTGCAAACCTTCCACAATCCTAATCCTGACAAACTAAGAGGACAAAACTACCAAATTTCTTGCAGTAATTCATGGGGAAACAAGAAATTCCACAGAAAAGAGAGTCCCACTTTATTATTTCTTGTCTCATTGATAAAAGAAACACATGTGTCTGAAAATTCTGACTTTAAAATCTTTCTTTTTGCGTTTCTGTTCAATCAAAGGGCTTACTGATATAAAATAAATAATATTAGTCTTACTGATAATATTTTTATCATTTTGTTGTGTTTTTATCCCTCAAATTTCTTTAAACAGCCCCCCCCCCCCCACATATATATATATATATATATATATATATATAACTTTCTTCAGAGAGTCATTTACTCCTGTACTTCACTGCTACTAACAAGCAGGGATTTTTTCTCCTGATGTCGGAAACTAGTCAAGGAACTTAATTGAAATAATAAAACAAAAAAATATTAATATACAACCCAGTGTGTCTGAAAATTTTAAATTTTTTTATATTTTTTATTGTTCAAAACACATATATATACATTTTGTGTGTGTGTTTGTAATTTTTTTACATCCCATATCCTTGTCATTATTCTGTTAGATTATTGTTTAGATAAAAAATATTGCAAAAAATAAAAAATGGTTTTATAATAAATAGTATATGTTAGAAATATTTCAAATAAAGGTTTTGATATTGAAAAACTACAATGCAATTGCAAAATTATGTTTCTGCCAATAGTAAAGCGAGAATCTTTTCAGAATCTTGAATCTTTGTAAAAAGACTTTCCCATTCCAATCAGATACCATTTAAAAGAGGAGAAAAAAATACTTGAGAAAGAGTTACCTACCCTTTAAGAGATAAATAAATTAAATGCCGACATTTTTTGAGCAGAGAAGATATTCCATTAAGCGTGAAGCCCATGATGTTTGAAAGATCCAAATGGATCACATGATTGCTGTATGAGGTGACCTTGTCGAGAATTTCATCGGTGATACACATGTGAGTCAGGTCTTGAAAGCAAATGATTCGCCATAAAGAAGGGTCTTTACTCAATTCATACCATTTGGTACATACCAGAGCTACACAGCAGAGCCGCTGTGAAATGGTCAAATACTGGAAGATATATAAAAGAATGCTGTTTGGAAGCTCGAGAATGTTTTGACATCTTGACGAAGGGAGCACATCTTCATCCGAATGATTGCATGCCGAGTTTGGACTATTTTTATCTTTGCAAGTAGAACTCTTCAAAGAAGGTGAAGATTCTTCCTGAGGTGGCGAACACTGCCATATCCGACATGGAATTTCCACCTGCTGCAGTTGGGATTTATTTGGTTCAAACTGGCTGTGGACATTTGGACAGTGAGGTGTGTAAAAATCTTTAGAGTTCAATGCCTTTCTTTCCTGGCAACGATTATTTGCATGATGGCTACGAAGAGAGGAGAATAAAGGCTCCGAGTAGGTCTCGGTCGTTTCTGGCTGGAAATTACTTACAGATGAGTTGGACTTATCAACTGTGGGAGTCAAGCTTACTGACGATGCTGTTGAAGTAATGGTTGCAGCATGCACTGTTTGAATGGATGACAATGTCTCGGTACCAGTGTCTGCATCAAGCTCCATTAACCGAACCTTACAAGGTTGCTGCTCTGTGTTATCAGGAGGTGGGGGAAAACATCGTTTAGTTCTGCTCACATGAAGAAGCCTGCAAAAAGAAATGGGTTTGCACAAGAATAATTATGGATTATCAAATTAGCAAAATAAGAGATTTTACAAGCATTTTTGTTTATTTTACAAGGAAAATATGATTTGCAAGGATCATTCTCTAGTAACATTAAAGAAAACAATAATCAAATTTTTATAAATATTTGTTTACATAATAGAATTCTACAAATATTTAAATGTGACATTTCAATTTTAAATATCATGCATTGATTTCAGGAACCAGTTACTTTGTTTTGGGGGTCATCATGTTTTGACCCTCTACATAGGTATGTATACTGAGCATCTATATGTATTACAAAGCAGAACACTGAATACCACTCTAACACTCCAGAGGCCTACACAAAGGGTGCCGTTCCTTGTCCTGCATGTGAAATATTAGAGGCACAAACAGAAGGATATCAATGGTGGAACATGCTGTTGAACCCATATATATTGTAAACAGTGGTAGAGTTTAGTTTAGTGTGTGTGTGTGTGTAATTAGCGAAACCTTGAAAATGACGAAAAAAAAAAAAAAAAAATTGACCTAAGTCACAGGAAATAAAATAGACAAAAATAAGAACTATAAAATGAAACCACCTTAGATGCAAAGTGTTTTATTATATTTAGATGGCGATTGATGTTGCATTAAACATTCATCATGTCAGCTAAACCCACTAAAATGCAAGGGGTTACTGGGAGTGAAAGACAACAGAGGGAAGGAAATTGCAAAGACATTACTGAGGAGAAAAATCAGGATTCAAGGAAACAGAAGTTGACAACTGATGTTACATTAAACATTGGGAACAATTTGATTATAGGAATTTTCGTTTAATCTCCAAGGTAAGGTAATAAAGACTCAAGGGATTACTGAGAATGAAAGAAAATGAGAAAACATTAATGAAGAGAAAGGAAAATAGAGAGAACAGGATTCAAGAAGACAGAAGATGACAGTTGACATTGCATTTAAATTTTTGAAGATCATAGTTGACAGGAAAGCAGGAAGCTAGAAGAAAGTTCCACAGGCAAGAAGTGTTATATAGGAATAAAGTGTCACTGAGTTTGAACATAGATCACCAGTGAGCAAAAACAGGCAATCCCATTATTGAATTAAGTCAACCATGTGACTATAGAGGAAGTCACGTGATGTCTAGATTGATCTTTTATTTAGTCTATCCTCTATTACTTTACAGATCCCATTTCTATTCTATCCTCTATTACTATTCGGATCGTTATTTCTAGTCTATCCTCTATTACTATTCGGATCGTTATTTCTAATCTATCCTCTATTACTATACGGACTGCTATTCTCTACTCTATTCACTATACTATTTCTCTATCCGGATTACTATTCAAGCGAGTATTATCGAGCAAGTACTATTAATGTGAGTGTTATTCAAAGGTGTCTGACACCAGCATTGTTCAACGGTGTTACTATTGTTGTATCCGCAATTACAAAGTCTTTACTACAACAAGCATTACAAAAACAACGAGTATTTATTGACATTACAAAAGTTGCAATGAGTGTTCATTGACACCACAAAAAGAAGTACGAGGGAAGAAACTATTTTACAGTTACACTTAGCAATTTCAACAGTAAAATGATGAGACCTAACTGCCAATCTAGTACTATGTTTAAATTCATGAAGTAGAGATATTAAAGTGGAAAGCTAATCAGAACAACTGCCATAAAAATATTTATAGAAAAAGCACAGGGAAGCAAATTATGGTGGTGGTGGGGAGAAGTGATTGAAGCCGAGATGCCAGGTCCTGACCAGTAACATTGCAGATTCTTCTTTGGATTTTGTCAAGAATCTCTAGATACATAGCAGAAGCAGAAGACTAGATGTAGCAAAAATATTCAATGCACAGACAAATGGCAAACTTATAAAGTTGCAAGAGTCTGGTGAGAAAAAAAAAGTGTTGAAAAATCTAAAAGATGTCCAGCAAGAACAGAGCTGGAATAGAATCTAAAGAAAGAGGCACAAAATTCCATTCTGACTTCAAGTTTTATGTTGTATGAAGCTATCTGCGGATCAATTCATAACATGAAACTTGAAGTCACCACAATGAAGTTCTGCATTTGACATTTTTAGATTGGATTAAATAATCAGGCTAAGTTATAGGTTAAATAGCAGGGTAGACTAGATTTTCTTGCCTTGATTGACAACAAGTCTTAATTCAAACCTGATGAGAGCTGTTTGGAGATTTCCTGGCACCATTTCTCTACTAAAAATTCTTCCAAAAAGTATGTCTAGTCCTGTACTAGCCTTCACCACTGGAATCAAATCATCTGGGTGGGTAGATGAGTGGGTTTAGGTTTAAACTGTTGAGACCCCTATATATTAAAACCAGATGTGGCAGCAATATTCAAGGTCCAGCACAACACAATGATTGATCGATCTGTTATTTACAGCTTATCAACCCTCTGCTGGTTATTTAAAGCCAGAAAATATTTTTTTGGATTGTAAGAATTTTTTTTAGATAATAATGTTTTTTAATGATACAAGTCTTACTAATTAACCTATAGCTGGGGGAGAAGAGTTGGATTCATAACTAATTATAATATAATAAACAAGAAATTATTATGTAGATATAAAGTGTAGATTCAATTCTATATTAAAATCAGTATATAAACTGATCCCTCATTTTGTGGATACGATAATTTCTATACATTTATATTCCAAAGAATGTAAATAAATCAAAAAGACGTACCTGTGTAACTAGTCCGTATTTCATTGACTGAAATGTTTTCTTTCACTTATCAATCCTTTTGCAGGTTAATTAAAGCCAGAAAATATTTTTAGGTCATAAGAATTCTGAGGGTGATAAATAATAGTTTAATGATACAAATCTTAATATTTAACGCATATCTGGAGGAGAGGAGGTGGATTCATATCTTTCCCGAAGGTATATGTGCATAAGTAAATATAACGAACCCAACTGGAATTGGAACTCAGCTCTGATTAACAATTCCAGGTTATTATCCATTCCACCACCAACTATTCCCAAAGTGGCCACCTGTCTAGGCTAACTTGCTTAACTTTGGTGATGGTACGAGAACTACTGTTTTAATGTGATGTGGCCATAAGCCTTTTTATTTCAGGGTGACAAGTGTAGCTGAGAATGGCACAACACCTGACACTGTATGAGCGATGGCAGCCCATGGTACAATTGCAGAAATGGTGGCACAGCGTTCATGGACCTTGTGCTTCAGTAGATGCCAAAACCATCAGAAATTGTCATTCCAAGCTGATGAGTACAAGATCTGGAGTAGATACCCACAAAAGTGACCATCCTTACAGATTAAGATTGGAACAAAATGTGCAAGAGGTACATGAAATGTTCAAGGATATACCCAAACATATTGCAACAAATACAGGTGGACAACACTAATACCTATGTAGAATTATAACACCATACTTTACTTCTAACATTATACTGTTTAAAATAAAACGTTTTATGAAAATCAACCAATAATTAATAAAGTTATTAACAATTTTAAATAGGGAGTTACTTTTCACCCACCAACCCTGTACTTATGAATCGAAATCTCTGTATAGAAATCTGAGGGAGATCATTCAGTATTTGGAATGCAGAATTTGTTTGGGATGTTAAAACTGACAAAAAGCAAAAGAATTGCCAAGAATGAACAGAAAAGAAAGAGGGATTTAAAAAAAAAAAAATTCAATCATACTCAACATTTTTAGGACAAGGGTCTAACAATCCAATAGCATATACTGGATAATGTTCATCACCATTTTTGTTTGAGCAATATAAGATTGTTAATTCATTAGAGATTTATTGTTTATTCAGCAATTCTAAGTTTTTATGGGTGCTGAAAGCTGGCCCAATACACTGTATTTCTTGACCAGCTTGGGACCAGTTTTGACAAACTATCAAAATGTAGTAGTTTTGTTCCGTTGCATAAACTTTATTGAATTTACATTGTTTGGACTGTTGTCCTCGTCCTTGTTGTCATATTCACATTTTGGTCATTGTACACTCCAGACTTCTTCAGGGGACTGGAATTTCAAACTGTACCCTTTATTTTGTCCACTGGGGTAGATTGTTCTAGTTCCACATGCCATGCCTCTTCTGAATATCTCAGTTTCAGGATTATTTTAACCATTCCACTGGAACAAAAAACTTGGAAAGTTGAGTTAAAGGGAAATAACTGAAACTGAGATATCTGGAAGAGGCATGGCGTGTGGAACTAGAACAATCTAACCCAATAGATGAAATAAAGGATTTGGTTCAAAATTCCAATCATCATTTTTCGTGATGTCCTGGATGCCCAATTATAGTTAATAGTCAGCAACCAAGTTCAAGCCTCACTGTGTGCCACATAATAGTAACTTTGACCTTAAACTAAGCAAAAAAAAAAAAAAAAAAGGTCTGTAACACGTTTTCAAAATTTAGTTTTGTTAATATTCCTGATCCAGATCAATGATTATTTTCATTTTGCTTTTTTTTAACAAACACAAATTATATTTCAAAATGTTCTCAGGTGAGATACAAACTTAAAATGTTATCAAGTTTTCAAACCTTTGTTTTGACTTGATAGACAAAGAAAAACCAAATTCACAGATTCAGGATACCTAAGGTTTAAAATGAATTTTTTTAAATAAATAAAAAAAAGCTTTCTTGAAGCTGTTATTTTAGTTTTAATGTCAAGCCAATAGATTAAATTTAATATTTCCAATAAGCAAAATACTTTGCTCTATTTCAAAACTAATTTAAATTGTCTGGAAAGCATTTTCGGATATCAGTGCCATTTTTAGCCCTCATCACAATGTAATTCTCTTTATTTAAAAAAAAAAAATTTCCAGAAATAAAATATACTTTTCAGAAACTTTATTTGAGGAATATTAGCTGATTTAAAATATAATTAATCTGATTTGAAACAAATATTATTTACTTTAAGTTTAAAATATCACAAAAATGCGATTTTTAACATGGCAGTAATTGTTGATTTAAGATTGACATGTTGAAAGCTAAAGCATGAAGGCAGATGGATGTTTATCTAATGCTTTTCTATATCTGCAAAAAATAATTGATGAATATAACATGAGCACCCTTTTATATAATTTTTAAGTACTCAGTAATTTAAAAAAAAAGTATTCTCCATCTGTTTTTTATTGAATTTTATAGTTTGGCTTCAAATTTACTATCGATATTATTTTCTGATAATAATGCTGTGTATGAACATCTGTATCTACAAAAATCAGCATGTTTATGCACACACAAAAAATTTTTTTTAATTCTTTTAAAAATATTGATGTTTGATGATTTGTACTAACTTTTCCATATATGATTAGTAAATATAGTTTTTTTTATTTTACTTAACAATATCACCTGATGGTGGGGGGGGGGTCAAAGTAATGCAGAAATTTAAAAGGCTTGAAAGTGAAACTTAATTATTCCAATTAAAATTTTAAAAAAAAATGAAAATTCCTGTAAAAATTCATTATTTATTGAAAATGTTTTTCTTAAATATATTTTTTTATTCTTAAAGCAATTAAAAGCTTTTCTAATTAAATAACTTTTTTAGTTTTATTTTATTGCATTTTTTGTTTTATGATTCAGAGCAGATTTTCGGTAACTGGTGGTGCTTGTTTTACAAAAAAAATGATTTAAATTCTACAAGAATTTCTGCTTTTAAATTAAACAAAAATTTCGAACGTGTTAGAAAGGAGTAAAAAAATGTTTAAAAATAATTAAAAAAATACTTTGTTCTTTCCTCTTATAGACACTTTTTTGACGATAAAGTATTGTTTTTATTAAGCTTGGGGCCTTTTTTCATCATGGTATGGCTTTTTTTTGTCTTTTTTTTTTCAGCTTATTATTGGAAGTACCTACATTAGGGGGCCAAAATTTAATTAATTTCTCGAAATTCCTTTTTAAAATTTAAGTGGTGTGGTAAAGATGTTAAAAATATATTTTTTATTTTTACTAATATCTTTTAAAGAAGGGATATTTCTGTAAAATAATTTGATTCATTTGTGAATAAATCATGAAAGTTTCATTAAAATCCGACAATTTTCTGATTTTTGCAAGGATTTCCAAATCTTGGTTTTTTACCGCAAAAGAAAAACAAAAAACGCTAAAATTTCCTAATTTATATATGGTCCTCCGTTGATACAAGAAAAACAAGATTTTTTAACCAAAATTTCGAACCTGCTAGAAAGGACTAAAAAAAATTAATTAAATAATCAAAAAATATTTTGGTCTTTCCTCTTAACATAAACATTTTTATGATAAACTTTGTTTTTATCAAGTTTGGGGCCTTTTAGTTGTAGCATGCTCTTTTTTTTTTTTTTTTTTTTTTAACAAATTAGTGGAGGTCCGATCTAAACAAAAAAAAAATCATTTACAAACCTGTAATTAAAAATATTTTCATTTCAAATAAAATTCGAAATTAAAAAAATAAACAGACCTTAGCAAGACGTAATAAAATATAAATTTATAAGAAATTAATCTGTAAGTTTAATTATTTATTGGTAAATTTAGCCACAAATATTTGATCAAGACAAGATCAAGTTAAAAGTTTTATCTTGAATTGATTTTAATGACAAATGTACACAAACTAAACAATGAAAACATTTCGTTATATAAAATAAAAAGGTAAAACAGGAAATTTTTTAAATAATAGGAACAATTACTTTTATTTATAGATTATTAGCATTTAAAACTTGATTAATTCAGTTTCATGTTTATATTATTCAACGTTTTTTGCTCTAATCTTCTTTTTTTAAAACCATTATTTCCAAATCTTCGCTTTTTAACGGAGAAATTAAAACAGTTTAACGAATCAAAATGAATCAATAAACCCCACAAAATGTCTTTGTAAGTTTGAACCACTTCCAGCAGAAAATCAATTCAGCAAGATAAAGTTTCCTAATTAAAAAGGAAGCATCGAAACAAACATTTTTATTTTTTTCAAGCACTTACCCAGCTTCGTCCTCCATGTTATTTACAACTACTGGCAATGCTGGCCAACTGCAAAACCAGCTTATCTCCCTTGAAATTAGAAATTCTTCCCATTCAAATAAGTTTGCTATTTCATTTTCATTTATAACAATTTACTACTACAATTCGGAAAGCTTTAGTCTTTTGAAATAATAACCCTCTCTGAATTCAAGGACATACACATACGCACATACATACATACATATATACATATATACATACATACATACATATATATATATATATATATATATATATATATATATATATATATATATATATATATATATATATATATATATATATATATATAATATTAATACAGGTAATAATTCGTTGTTAAATAATCCAAGTGAATCCTAAAAATATTAAAACTGATCCACAAAAAGAGCTCAATGTAGTTATTATAACAGAGCATAAATTCTTTCTTTTTTCCTCTTTTTTCTTTTTTTGCTTTTTTTCTCTTTCTCTCTTCCTCTTCTTTTATTCTTTAAATATTTAAATTTTTAAGCTCCTATTTTATTTCTTCATATCTTTGAGTTGACAAGGCCTACAAGTAAGTCTTGTGGGTCAAAATAGCTATTCGAATAAGGTAACTTTGGATCTTTATTCTATGTATTAGGTTGATGCAAAAACAATGTCGGTTTTTGACGTTAAAAAAATACGACAAAAACCGACATTATTTTTGCACCAACATAATAATTTTTGCGTGTGTGTGTGTGTGTCCTTGAATTTTCAAAGACGGTTTTTATATTGATATATCTGGTATATCAGCAAAATTGTTCAAATCTAGTAACAGCATAATTATCCATCCCGCAAAATGTTTAATATCTAAAAAAACACTTACCTAATTGAGTTTCTTTTTCCAGGTTTTCAGATAAGTCATCTTGACACCATTTGTCATAAGAATCACTGGAAAACCCTTTGAGTTATTCAGCTAGAAAGAGAACAGCTTAAAATTGTTTTGTGTCAGCTCCACTGTCTTCCCAACTGAGCAATGGTGAGAGGAAAAAGATCATTCAGGCCTTCAGTAATGGTACCAACACTTATACTCTGACTTCCATCTTCAAAGTCCATTCAAGAACCATCAAGAGAACGGTAAATAAGATTAAAGAAGAAAAGTGGGAACAGTAGAGAGGAAAACTTTATCAGGAGGTCACAATAGGAAGAGGGATTATTTCAACTTAAAGCTAAAGAGATCAATAAGAAAAGATCCAACGCAATTCATAAGATATTTGGTGAGATGAGTTCAGCTATGACAGTCCAAAGAGCAGTGAAAAAAGACTTGAAAATGAAATCATAAGTGAAATGTGTGAGGCACACAGAATAGAAAGTTAGAAAGTTAGAGTGGGCAAAGATCATCTGGACTAAGTTGGAAAATGATCCTTGAATAATATATATATATTTGAACTTAATTTCAATCCTGCATGAGCTTCCAATCGTTAGCTATGATTAAGTAATGATGAACATGTTATTTTTGTTTATGATCAATTTCATCACGATTCTACTGATAAGCTTGGAGAGTAATATATATATATATATATATATATATATATATATATATATATATTCTTTTTCTTTATTAAGTCTCTCAAATGCACACTGAATGAAAATAAAATGAGAATCTACTCAAACATGGATATCCACAAAATAATGTTTGGAAAAGTAAGACATAATTAATGATAATAATAATGATAATAACAATAATAAATTATAATAATGTGCTTTCTTATTGATATGGCAGTCCGAGCAGACTGTAATGTATCTATGCACAGGTTGCATGGTGTTAGCACCCACTGAATATAAAACTCCACATGATAGAGTGGGCCAATATCAGCACTGGAAAATCTACAACTTTTACAAGAAGGAAACTGCAAGAAACTGCTATGAACATCACCCAGATCCGGTTACAGAGATACGACCTGTTACAATTTTATGGGACTTTAAAATGCACACAGACAGAACAATCAAAGCTAATCACCCAGACATTGTGATCAATAACCACAAAAATATAACAATAATAATAACAACAACAATAATAATAATAATAACAACAATAAAACATGGAATTCCCAAAATTCGCTTGAGGATGAAACAGAACTAGGTACTTTAATTTAATTTAATTTCTATAAGTGAATTGGAAGTTTTTAGCTTCTGTTTTGAAACATGGTAATTTCTACGTAGCGATGGAATCATATTTTTATAAAACAATTATAAATACATATATATATACATATATATATATATATATATATATATATATATCATGTTTACTAACAATAAAAAATTGTCAAAGACAAAAGTTATGGTAATATGGCATTTACAGATCGTGACAGGGAGATGTGATTAAATATACTTTAATGTTTAAAAAAAAATTTATTCAGCCTTATTATTGTTTAAGTAATAAGCATTATAACAAAACATTATAGCAAAAATAGCTATATACACATTTTTATGTATTTATGGTTATTTTTAAACGTTTAATATCTGTTAACATCCCATGGAAATGACCTGTGCTTTTTATTCTATCTACATTTATATACGTTACAAATTAAACAAAGCCCAACGGACCATTAAAGGATGAAACATTTTCCCAGATTTTGATGTCATTCTCAAGTCTTTTTTTTTTCAGACAGATCCGTGAATTTGTTTTGCTCATGCTAAGTCTCGAAAAAACACTAGTATATAAAATTCATTATTTTTTATCCATAATGTTGAATATTTTAAAGTAATTCAACTTTTTAACAAAAAAAAATCTCAAGTTGACATTAGAAATTGTCGCAAAACATTGTTGATTTATTTAAGATGGAATCATCTATTATGACATGTCTCTAATTTGTATTTAGATACATTGTATTTATTTTCAATTTTTCTAATTAATCACTTATATTGAATATGATCCATTATTGTACATTATTAGATTACAGTAGTAACTGTATTAGGTTTTATATGAATACTATCTTATAAAAATTGAGATGTAGCAGAGTAGGATCCCTGGATAATAGATTCATGTGTAGAGGGTGTCTGTATCATAGATTTGGGGAAGCATGAGACTCTTACACCAACCCTGAATATGAGAAAGTAGAAAAGGTCTTTGGGTCATGTGTTTTCTCCTTTAGTATTTGATTTAGAAAGTGCTTTAATTACTCGATCAGCCATAGTAAATTTGCATCCAGGTTGGCAGATTTTCTATTAAGACAATGTAAGATACTTAATAATAAAACAGATGGAAACACAAACTAAAAGAATCTAAATGAAATTGGCAAGACAGGAACCAAAACAGATAATAAAAAATTATTATCTCTTATGACAGGTCTCTAATTTGTATTTAGATATATTGCATTTATTTTCAATTTTTCTAGATGAATTGTTCACCTATATTGCATATGGTCCATTATTGTACATAATTAGGTTTGGTTTGTTTGCGTTTTACGGCATATCAACACCTCAATGGATTATTTAATGTCAACAAAATTATTATTGTTGGTAATATTTTTTTTAAATCTATTTCTGGTAAAATTTTTCCTTCAAAAATTCTATTTCTGGTAATAATTTTTCTTTCAAATATGTATCGCTGATACTATTTTTTTCTTTTTTTTTTTCAAAAAATGTATAGAAAGAAAAATCTCAAGTTGATATTAAAACATTGTTGATTTAAGATGAAATGATTCATTATGACATGTCTCTAATTTGTATTTAGATACATTGCATCTATTTTCAATTTTTCTAGATGAATTGTTCACCTATATTGCATACTATCCATTATTATACATAATTAGGTTACAATAAAATTTGTATTTTATGTGAATAATACTTTATGAAGATTGAGATGTAGCAGAGTGGAGGCGATCCTTTATCATAGATTCAGTTGGGTGAGGGGCAGGAAACCCTTGCACCAGCCTGACACCAATCATCACAAAGACAATAGTAGTACAAAATGGTATACAAGCTAGTAAAGAACAAAAAACAAAGACCTACTTGCAGTTGGTTGATTTAAAAACCAATGGTCAATCTCTAAATTGTTTATTCATTATTATTTTCATTTTTGCATAATTTAGACAATTTATCCAGCGATTCACTTCAAAAGTGATTCTGAATATATATATATATATACAGAGAGAGAGAGAGAGATATGTTATATATATATATATATATATATATATATATATATATATATATATATATATATATGAGATAGATACAGACAGAGTAATTACGTAATTACAAAGCTCTCGTGCTGGTTTAAATTCAGACCTTTACAGCAAGAACCCGCCATGCTACTTACATTGTAGCAAACCATCCTCATTCCCTCTGTATTCCATCAGTGATGAATAAGTTCCACTCAAGCAGCTGCCCTGTGGAACCGACTCCCAACAGGATGTTTCCCCAATCACTATAAATTGTCTAAATTATGCAAAAATGAAAATAACACCAACATCTCATTTTAAGAAATTACACAAGACAAACTTGAAATACTAAAGAGTAAATTTATTCAATAAAATCACCATTGGCTTCAACTACAGCCTCCAGATGATTTCAGAATCTCCTGCAACTCTTCTGGACGGTCTTCTTGTTTAAGTTGGTGAATGCTGACATAATCCTTGCCTTCAGTTCGTCTTTGGTATTACACAGAGTTTTGTTGGTCTCTCACTCAACTGCGCCCCATACATAATAATCAAAGGGGTTGCAGTCTGGGGAGTTAGGTGGCCAGGTCTAAGGGGGTGATGTGGTTGCAGAAATTATCTGACAGCCATGACTGGGTTCTCCTACTTGTGTGGCATGGTGCAGAGTCCTGTTGCTAGACATAGGGTCTTCCAGCAGCCACCTTCTTGACCCAGGGCAGCACTACCTCCTCGAGGCATTTTATGTTGGCCTCTGTGTTGAGTCTGAGGCTTTCACCAACAAATTCAGGAGATTTTTTTCTTATCAGAACAATCAGAATGTTTTTTCTGAGTTGTTGTACCTTTGTAATCACCATTAGATTCATCCAACTCTTTTCAAATCCTCTGCACTCTCCTCATTTTGACACCCAAACACTCTGAAATGTTTGTATTGGATCTTCCGGTGCAAATGCCAAGCAGTACAGCATGCCATTTGCAAATTTTTGGCATGGTGCATGGTGATCTTTTTCTACCAACTGACCTTATTATAATGTGCAGTCGACATAATTGAAACCAAACAACATGCATGTGCAAAATTAAAAATATAAAATGATGACAATGAGACTGAAAATCAACCTAAATCAGAATTGATAAATTAATTTTATTCCTTCTCTGATGCTGCAGTCATAATATAACCAGAGTCAAAATACTACTCTTTTGAACCAGCTGACAACTTGAGACGTCTTTATTGTTCTGCTACATGCATCCTTTTGCCATCTTTCAAGCAGCCTGCCACTACATTTGAAAATATACATACCTTCCTTCTCCCATATTGTTATGCAGGTGGCTACTAAATTTGCATACATAGTGTTATGGGGTCCACCCTTTTCTGATATAAATGGACTCGTCCTGCTGCCATAAAATAGCCACAGTCAGAGTTTGAGGGTAGAGGAACAGGGTGGAGGAACAGAGTGGAAAGTACATAGACACTGTGATTGAGTTGACATTAGAAGTCAGTTACAAGGACGCCCGACTCTAAGGAAGTTTACTTCAAGACTGTACATAGCGATCTTTGATTAATACTAACCAGCGTTCCTGGATTTTACTAACAGCATTACCTTTTGTATTTTGTGTAAATACATTTCATTTCTTAGCTTAAATACTTGCGTTTGTCATTTATTGGAGACCGATTTTTCACGCGGAATCCACAACACATAGTTGCTCACTAGAATTCCAGTCATGCCCAACATTTGAAGGCTCGGAATAAATGCTCCTACTAGTATTCAAAAACCACACAAATAATACATCTCATGCAGTCAAAATATGAAAAGAAACTAATAACACCAAAATAAGACCTCCTTGAAAATTGCTTGAAAAGCTAAATAAAGAGAGAGAGTGAGAGAAAGAGATTGAGAAAAAGTAAGAGAAAGAAACTAGGAGAAATTAATAAAATCTTCCTTGTCCATCATAGTTAATGAAAGATGTTTAAAAAGAAAATTTTCTGCCCAAATATACATTAATCACATACATACGTATAAATAAGCAGTAATTTAGATTTTGCTAACCAGAATGTTCTCTGTGGCTGAATGGTTAACAGCACGTCAGGCTATATGATGGTTTCCATATGGGATACATATACATATATATTTACCTACTCCTAGACTCTTTCTATCACTCTTTCTCTCTCTCTCTCTCTCTCATTCTCTTTCTTTCTTATATGCTCCAAGTCTTTTACACTTGAACTCTTGAAACATCACTTTTTATCCGACTGGATTATTATATTGTGATATATATATATATATATAGATTTAATTTTTATTTTTCAAAACTCTATATTTTCTGTTAATCATTAGACAAGGCCAACAAACACCCAAACCAAATTATATCATATGGCGGCAACGGACTTTTCATAAGATAACCTTGACAAATCCTTCTATATAACAAAATAAAAGGATTAGTAATTGTCAACATGGAAAATAAAATTATATTAAATTACGCTTGTAGTTAAATTAGATTTTTTTAATCATTTTACCCCAAGCAAAGCAATAGACACTCTCTTTCTCTCACTCTATTTCTCTCACTCTCTTTCTCTCTCTCTCTTAGTCTCTCTCTTTCTCTCAATCTTTTTCTCTCACACTCTCTTTCTCTCACTCATTCTTTCTCTCATTCTCTTTCTCTCACTCTCTCTTGTAGTCTCTTTCTCTTACTTTCTCTCACTCTCTCTCACACTCTCTTTCTCTTACTCTATCGTTCTTTCTCTCACTCTCTCTCACACTCTCTCTTACTCTCTTTCTCTCACTCTATCTTTCTTTCTCTCACTCTCTCTCTCACTCTCTTTCTCTCACTCTATCTTTCTTTCTCTCACTCTCTTTCTTTAATTCTCTTTCTCTCACTCTCTGTCTCAGTCTCTTTCTCTTACTTTCTCTCAATCTTTTTCTCTCACTCTCTCTCTCACACTATCTTTCTCTTACTCTGTCTTTCTCTCACTTTCTTTCTCTTACTCTCTCTTGTAGTCTCTTTCTCTTACTTTCTCTCAATCTCTTTCTCTCACTCTCTTTCTCTTACTCTATCTTTCTTTCTCTCTTTCTCTCACTCTCTTTCTTTCTCTCATACTCTCCCTCACTCTCTTTCTCTCACTCGATCTTTCTTTCTCTCACTCTCTTTCTTTAATTCTCTTTCTCTCACTCTCTGTCTTAGTCTCTTTCTTTTACTTTCTCTCAATTTTTTTCTCTCACTCTCTCTCTCACACTCTCTTTCTCTTACTGTATCTTTCTTTCTCTCACTTTCTTTCTATCTTTCTCTCACTCTCTCTTGTAGTTTCGTTCTCTTACTTTCTCTCACTCTCTCTCACACTCTCTTTCTCTTACTCTATCTTTCTTTATCTCACTCTCTTTCTCTCACTCTCTCTCTCACTCTCACTTTCTTTCTCTCACTCTCTCTCTCACTCTCTTTCTCTCACTCTATCTTTTTCTCTCTCACTCTCTATCTTTAATTCTCTTTCTCTCACTCTCTGTCGTAGTCTCTTTCTCTTACTTTCTCTCAATCTCTTTCTCTCACTCTCTCTCTCTCTCACTCTCTTTCTCTTACTCTTTCTTTCACTTTCTTCTCTCTTTCTCTTTCTCTCACTCTCTCTTGTAGTCTCTTTCTCTTACTTTCTCTCACTCTCTCTCACACTCTCTTTCTCTTACTCTATCTTTCTTTCTCTCACTCTCTCACTCTTTTTCTCTCACTCTTTCTTTCTCTCACTCTCTTTCTTTAATTCTTCCCCCAATAAAGTCAGATATTCTTGGAATTTTCATTCACAAACTGACTGACCTTTAACACTTGCTTACTACATCCTTGTAATAGCCATAAATAATTAACAGGGTTGGTATTCAAGCCCTGCCAAAGATCAGGATGTTGTTAGCCGTCTCAAGTGATGAAGTAATATATGAGAAAGTGTGTGTAACAACAGGATGTAAAAAGTTAAACAAGTGATTTGTAATCAGAGAAAAGAGAGACTTGATATAAAAAAAGAAGAAAGAAAGCAAGAAGGACATTTTGTGAAATCTTAAGGAAGCCATGAATTAAGAAAGTCGTAAAAGACTGTTAATGTTGGGTGTAACAGAATTAGAGGCAGGGTTAGTCAGATCTCTGCAAAAACAAAATATGCTTCTATATTATTATAGACAGTTACAAAGATACGTGTAAGTAGACTGAGATAGATAGATAGATAGATAGATAGATAGATAGATAGATAGATAGATAGATAGATATGAACAGACTGAGATAGATAGATAGATAGATAGATAGATAGATAGATATGAACAGACTGAGATAGATAGATAGATAGAAGCAGACTGAGATAGATATGAACAGACTGAGATAGATAGATAGATAGATATGAAATGATAGCTAGATTTAGTTACATCTCTGCCAAATAAAATACTTTTATACTACAGACATTTACAAAAATAGATACATATAAGCACACACACACACACACACATACATATATATATATATATAGAGAGAGAGATAGAGATAGAGAAAGAGAGACATAGAGACAGACAGACTGAAAGCCAGATATTAAAAAAACCAACAATATTGGTGTGCGCAACTAACAATTTGTCAGGCAACCTAACACACTAAGACAAGGAAAGAGAAAAGAAAGAGCCAAAGGCAAACACCTCCCTACACAATGAATGAAAGTGCTCAGTGCCTAGACTATCTAGACAAAGCAAAACTCTGTTCAATAGACTGAGATAGATAGATATGGCCAGGTAGATAGTTATAGTTATATATATATATATATATATATATATATATATATATATATAGAGAGAGAGAGAGAGAGAGAGATAATATTAGTGGTAAATATACATATATATGCAAAATCCACAGGTGCATATATACACATGTATATTTTTGAATAAAAAATTCCTATTTATGATTCCAATGGAATAAATTATGACCATGGAATATTAGTGTTTAAGCCTTTTTATTATATATATATATATATATATATTTATATAGAGAGACATGTAGATAGATAGATATAGAAAGAAATGCATAGACAGATAGATATGACCAGATAGATAGATAGATAGATAGATAGATAGACATACTCTCTCCCTCCCCATCACGCTCTCTCATTACATTTCTGTTATATTCCACACTAATAGGAATATATACTTGACAAACACAGTGGATAAAATAAGTAAAGGTTTATTGTAAAAAAAACAGTACAATAAGAATAAAGGTAACAGTTATGCACAAGGTCATCGCAAGTCAATCCAGTAGTGAGTGCTACTATGGAAAGGTCAGTAGTTTTTGTCTAAGTCTGAGTTATACTCAACAGACCCCAGCTAGACAATATTTACTAGCTCCTCCCACTCCACAAGGGTAAATGTGGCACAAGGCCGGGTATAATGTGGGTCTTCCGAGCCCATAGCTCAGCCAAAAAATGCCTGTAGAACCCACATAAATCAGATTGGGTTGGTCAACCTCCTCAAATGAGACTCTGCTCTTTGGCAGAGCCTTGTCTGGGTTCCTCTCTGCCTGAAGGCAGTGAGCTTGACCATCTAGTTGGAACAGGTCCCAGCTAGACTCTGTAGTCCGTTGACTTAGAGATACTTATAGGTAATTACTACCTATAGTGTAGTCACTCATGGGGGTGACAGTTTATTCCATTACATCAGTAAATCTCCCTCTCCCTGCTTCTCTCTCCATCTTCTCATCTGTCTCCCATCCCCTCTTCTCTTATCCCTACACCAACCCTCTCTTTCTCTCCTCTACTGCTCTCTCCATCTCCCCACTTCTCGCCATCCATTTTGCCACCTATCCCTTTCCCCCTACCTATCTCCCCTCCCTTCAACTCATTGACCCCTCCCCTCCCCCCACCACTCTTTTCTTGTGTAGGTCTGTCAATCCTCAGTTGGGAACCTGTCCCTAAGAGACTTTGTGGAACATGTTCACAGGGTCAGCACACCCCTCGTTAGGAAACTGTAGTCACTTCTGTACTGCATTCTTCTTTTAGGAAGTTTGCAACGCTAATGTAGATTAATTTTCTGCTAGGAGTAATTTCTGTTTAATAAATACAATTAGAAAAATTCAGTGGATGTGCAGGTGGTGTAACATGTATTGGTGTTGAAAATCAAATTGGTGAGACAAGTTCAAGTTTTTATCAGTTTGCATGAATGACCAAGGGAAAGATATGCATCCATTTCTTCCCCTTCCATCTATGGGTTAAATAACAGGATAGGATGGTCACTCTAATATTGATCTGGCAGTCATTCTAGAAGAAGGAATATTTTAAATACTAAACCATGAAGAAGGTCATGATAATATTTGCTATTTCCTTATAAGGAAACATTCAGCATTCATTAACTGAGCAGCAGTACTATTGTCAGTTGAAATTTATCAAATCTTTGTTTTAAAACAATTATATAAGCTGTATAAGATCTTTCTTAAATACACAAGTACTTTTGACTGTATATTCAGTCATCTTCAGGCATGGAAATTATTTTGTTTTTGGTAAAATTCAGGTAGCATCTGAGATGAAAAAATATAATGTAAATACAGTGTAACCCTGATATAAGAGAAACCCGGATATAAGAGAGATTTTATCTGGTCCCAAATTAGAGCCATACTTACCTAAGCAAAATAGACCAAACCCGGATATAAGAGAAACCCCCGATATAAGAGATTTCTTCTCTGGTCCCGACAACTCTCTTATATCCGGGTTACACTGTAATTAAACATTCTGCATACATTGACTCTTTTTCTCTTAAAAAAAATTTTCAGGAAAAAAAGGTTTCTCAAGTCCAGTAGCTGTTATTGCTCTTTACAGTTTTAATGGGGGGCTTCCTTCCTAACCTTTTTTTTTTTGAATGTCAGTATCTTGATTATGTTATTATTCTCATTTTGAATTATATGCACCACCCATTTTAGTTGTTGCAACTGTTGAAAGTGTAGTGGTATGACAATAAGAATGAACAATTGTAGATGTCTGTTTGTTGATAAGGATAGATGTTTGTTTACAGCTGTGTGAATAACATGATGACACAATTTATATTAAACGTAAAATACCACAAAACATGAAATACAAGAAGGAACAAAATGGTTTTAAAACATAACATTTATATTTATTTGTGTGTTGAGGTACATGTATAGAAGTTCTGTTGGTGTTATGTCTCTTAGACTGTGAAATATTTTTATCTGAGCTCACAAAAGTTGAATTAATTACAAAGCTGAGAAATGCTGAATAAACTGTAGCTTTAGAAGAATGTTTCAAAGAGAAAAGTTCTTGTTGCATGTTTGGAAATGTTTTGTATATTTGTAATGTAGGTTGGAAAAGTTTGTATGTACGTGCATGCATGAATATGCTTTTAACATCTGACTGTCCATGGTCGAGATGAGATTCCTTTTGGGACTACATCTTGTAGCAAGAAGAGAGAAAAGAGAAAGCAGCAAGCTTGTGTCTGCTATTTATAGATAATGTAGGCATGTGACAGGATCACAGCAAATGGCGGGAAACTTGACTTAGTCATGCACCGGAAAAAATATTTGTACGTGGGTGGATTGCAACACCCACTTGTGAGTTTATTGACCAATTAGAAGCTGATATTTCCTGAAAATATTTACCAAGCTGAGCAGGGTCTCTGATCCACTTTTTTGCACAAAAATGTACGAAATTATACATTGATAAGGAAGTGATAGCAGGATGCTACAATAGCTCTCAATTGATGTGGCTTCTGTTATTTGGTACAGTTCCTTGTTTGTGATTCTGTAACACCAGTCTACAAGGTTTGAAAAAAGATGGTTCTCACTAAGATCTACAGGATTCATTTGCTCAAAGCCATTTTTAACCATTTATCTGAGAAAGCTTTAATGCTAAACCATTAATTTTTTCCAAGAAATCATGGAAATTCACAGAGAACAAAGAAAAGGAAATTGTGGAGAATCATGACTGCCAACATCCTGAAGGAATATGGGATTAAGAAAATATTGAAGCATAAATAAAGTTACATTTACTCTTTTCTTTTCTTCTTTTTTATGTAATATTTAATAGTATATACTTGTCTATAAATTTTATAGACAAGTAAAGTGACAGGAAAGAAATCTTTGAAGAATTTTTAAATAAATGCTAATAAAATAAATCTTTTAAAAGCCTATTTAAAATAATTCTAAAGTTTAGACTCTAGAGACTGTTGATTTTATTTGATCAGGATTGCTTATGTTGACATGTAAAAAATCAGTTATCTTAAGTCTTCCTTTTAAAGATGAGGAACCCAAGGAAAGAAGCAATCATAGTTTATTAGCGGAAGAAAAAAAAAGTGTCTAAGTTTGCGACGGTATATCAGGGTGAGTACGTGACGTTGAACACATGGTTTGATGACGTGTTTGTGCTCTAGAATTGATGACGTCATTGATGGCCGGTGGCCGCTTCTTGAAGTGAGCGGAAGTCAGGTCGGCTGCTTTTGGTTTTGTGCTGCTGCTGTTATTTTTTATTTTTTTTTTAAACCAATTTCTTCTTGGCTTTGATATTAAGGAACGGACGGATTTACAAATTACATTATCCATTCATTCGCCTGGGATATAATTGTTATGTCACGTTGCTTCGAGACGTGAAACTAAATAGAAAAAGTAAGCAACTTTCTTTCGGTTTTTCATTTCTTTCACTTTTCAGTCTTTTCTTTTTTTTTTTTTTTTTGAAATGTCGAAAAACTTACGCTTAAAAAGAAACAAAAATACGTATTTTTTTTTAATTGCCGAATAAATTAGTAAAAATTAGTTTCTTTGTAATAATTTTAAGAGAAAGACCGGTTGAAATTGTTGGGGGTAAAAAAAAAAAAAGAAATATTTTTGTGTCCTTTTTTTTCCTGGGCTGTCGTCACACCTTTTTAGTTTTTTTATATTTTCATTATGGCATTTTTTATTTTTTTGAGGATTAAAAATAATTTTATAAAATTTGAGGAAAAAGATCGGAAATTATATTTAAAAAAAAAAAAAAAAAAAAGATATTTTCCAACTATCAAGAGTACTCGGTGTTAAGCATGGGAGAAGAAGTGTGTTTGGTCACGTGATCGCCTTAGTAGTAAACACATGCTGTATGGCGACAAGCAAAATTTTTATTATTTCTTCATGAAACACGTTTTTTTTTTTTTTTTTTTCACGTTTTAAATTCTTCAGTTAATGTATCTTTTTTTTTTTTTTTATTGAATTTATTTTCAGCAAAAATTGGTTGATAAAAATTGAAAGTTCTTAATAAATCCTTCATTTTTAATTTATCTGTCTTATAATCGCAATATGAGGCGGGGGCAAAATAAAATATTATATCACTTCCCACCCGCTCCCGTCTTCTCAACTCAATAATAACCTCTTTAAAAATTCCTTGTTAAAATTAAAAATAACTAAAAAAATAAAAGCAAAACAAGATTGTCTGAATTCTTCACCCACACTTTTTATGTCATGTACATTTCCTGCATTTAATGACACTTGGTGTCACTTGATCCTTATCTATTAATTTATGGAAGACTGCAAGTACAAAAAAAAAAAAAAAAAAAAAAGAATTAATGACCATTTGTGTAAACAAATAAAGTTAAAAAGCCTCAATTTTGTTTTCTGGAAACCAAAGCCTGTATTTTTTTTTTTATTTATTTATTTTTCATTTGTCCTAAATTCTTTTCTGGTGTCTGTTTTTAGTTCTGAGAAATTTTGGGTGGAGTTCCTCTTTCTTTCAAATTTTGTCAGTTTTTAAATCCAGTTAAGAGTTGGGAATAATAATAAATAAAATTTATCTAAACACATTATCATTTTTAATTAAAAATAATTAATAATTAGAATAGAGATGACCTTACAAGGAAAAAACAAATGTCTACAAAATACTGATGTTGACCAGAAACCAGTGAACAATAAATTTCTTTAAAAAAAAGTAAAAACCCAAAAAACAAAGGTTGTTTTTCAACCAATAATTTCCTTATTTTGACCGACACTGTTTCTAATTCTGACCCTCATAATTCTTTACCACACCCATAAAAAGTCCTGCTTTTAATTAATATTTAACCTCCTCAATGTTTGTGATATTGTGGTCACCACCTCTTGATAAGTTGTCAAGGCACTAAATAGACTATGGGACTGATATGCGTGAGGTTTATAGACTTCCTGTTCGCCTTTTCTCCCACTCTCGCATTTCTTAAGGGGAAGTAGAGAGAGAAAAAAAAACGAAAAAAAACACAAGTTTCTGTGGTCAGTTTTGTACTTGAAAAGTGAAACTGACTTAAAATTAATTTCGTGTTGTTCATTTGTATTTTTAATTTAAAATTCCATTAAACAAATATTCGAAGACTTTTTTTTTTTTTTTATTTCAATCTTGAGCAAAGGAATTTTTAAAGTCTTTTCGAGATCAAAGTAATAAAAAAAAAAACTCGCTATTACACTTTCGCACACCCCCTCTGTTGGTTAGGGTTTTCGTTTTAAAAACATTAATTTTCTTTCTCGAGATTTATATTTTAATTTATAATTAAATTAACAATAACAAACAGAACCGTTTCTAGACTGTCTTCGTACCTGAGGGCAGCCCATTTATTATTATTTTTTTACTGAATGACGGGAAGCAACGGTGATGGGGGAGGGGTGGTGAAAGTAGCGTAATTAATTAAATAGCACCCAAAATCATAACAAATTTATAACAAAATTAAAAATATTTCTTAAAAGAGTTAATAATGCAAATGCCAATTTTAAGTTTGATCATGACAGTGTCACGTGACTTGTTGACAGTACTGTTGAAAGTGCAACTGCAATGAAGATATATTGACAAAGTTCGAATGACAATTTTATTTTATGGACTTGAACACTAGTACCAGTGAAAAATAAATTTTACTATTTTTTTATTTTTAGTTGAGTGTTCGTTCAGTTTCGAAACTGGCTCTGTGAAATTAAATAGTGTTATTTATCATTTAAAAAAAAACAAAACAAACAAAAAACTACTCGTATGATGTCCATTGTCCAGTGTGAAATCTGAGACGAACAGAAAAAGCGTGTCTTAAAAAAACTTTTAATCGTTGTATTGTTTGATGTTTTCGTAGGTGGTAAAAAAAAAAAAGTAATACGAAATATTAAATTCGTATTGCCAAGTGCTTGTTAAGTGCTTTCATGAGTGTCACCCCCTCCCCAACTCCGTCCCCCGATGATGGGTTCCAGTTCTCCCCCTCCTCGCATGTCTTTTCACTTGTTTTTTTACACCTTAAACTCGACCACCTGTAGTTTGAGTGATTATTAATTATAACTTTAAAAAAAAATTATTCCTGTTTAAAAAATGGGATTTTTTTTTGTTTCTCTGCGAAGTTTGAAATAACATTTTCCTTAAATTTTAATTTAAAATTTAAGGAAAAAATGGTTTTCCTTTTATATATCTTTTTATTTCAATAATTTATTGGTTCAAAAATTCTTAATTGACAACCCCCCCAAAATTCATCAGTCCTACCTAAAGTTAAAATAAAAAAAATATGTGACTAAATATAGTTTTTAGTGATTTTATAAAAATAAAATTAAAAACTATTTTTACTAGTCACCATAAAAAATAAACAAGAAAAAAAAAAAAAAACAGATTTTGTATCGAATTATTTAAATACCTGAGCTCTAGGTTTAAGTTTAAATTTGTTTTTAGTTTGTTTCTTTTTAAATTGGTTTTAAACTTTAATACCATTTTTTTTTTTTTTTTTTTTACTGTGTACTGTAGCTAAATTAATTTACTTTTCTAACTTTACATTGCTTTTCTTTTACTTCAGTTAAAAAATAATAAATATTTAAGTTATTTTAAAATTTAAAGTTTAATTTGTTAAAATGTCAATTATTTAAAAAAACAAACTTTTTTATTGTTAATGTGCAATTTTAATTTCTATGCAGAAATGGCAGTATTTTTTGTTTTATTTTTATTTAAGTAACGTTTGTGTTTGAAATTTGAACTTAATTTTAAGGTTTATTTAATGTTGCAAACTTTTGCTACAAGTGTGTTTTTTCAAATATTACCGAACAAAAACAGTGTGGTTGGGGATCCGGGGAGAAACTCTTTAATCTCAATTCATTTTTTTTTTTTTTCCAGTTAATTCTTACTCTTAATAACTGAGCAAATTAACGCGGACGTGTGATGTTTGTTTGTTTTTTTTTTTTTTTTTTTCTCTTTCTTTCTCTCTCTCTCTTTCTCTCTCTCTCTCTCTCTTTCTCTCTCTCTCTTTCTCTCTCTCTCTTTCTCTCTCTCTCTTTCTCTCTCTCTCTTTCTCTCTCTCTCTTTCTCTCTCTCTCTTTCTCTCTCTCTCTTTCTCTCTCTCTCTTTCTCTCTTTCTCTCTCTCGCTTTCTCTCTCTCTCTTTCTCTTTCTCTCTCTTTCTCTCTCTCGCTTTCTCTCTCTATCTCTCTCTTTCTCTCTCTCTCTTTCTATCTCTCTTTCTATCTCTCTTTCTCTCTCTCTCTTTCTATCTCTCTCTTTCTATCTCTCTCTTTCTATCTCTCTCTTTCTATCTCTCTCTTTCTATCTCTCTCTTTCTATCTCTCTCTTTCTATCTCTCTCTTTCTATCTCTCTCTTTCTCTCTCTCTCTTTCTCTCTCTCTCTTTCTCTCTCTCTTTCTCTCTCTCTCTTTCTCTCTCTCTCTTTCTCTCTCTCTCTTTCTCTCTCTCTCTTTCTCTCTCTCTCTTTCTCTCTCTTTCTCTCTCTCTCTTTCTCTCTCTCTCTTTCTCTCTCTCTTTCTCTCTCTCTCTTTCTCTCTCTCTCTTTCTCTCTCTCTCTTTCTCTCTCTCTCTTTCTCTATCTCTCTTTCTCTATCTCTCTTTCTATCTCTCTTTCTCTTTCTCTTTCTCTTTCTATCTCTCTTTCTATCTCTCTTTCTCTTTCTCTTTCTATCTCTCTTTCTCTTTCTCTTTCTATCTCTCTTTCTCTTTCTCTTTCTATCTCTCTTTCTCTTTCTCTTTCTATCTCTCTTTCTCTTTCTCTTTCTATCTCTCTTTCTCTTTCTCTTTCTATCTCTCTTTCTCTTTCTCTTTCTATCTCTCTTTCTCTTTCTCTTTCTATCTCTCTTTCTCTTTCTCTTTCTATCTCTCTTTCTCTTTCTATCTCTCTTTCTATCTCTATCTCTCTTTCTATCTCTATCTCTCTTTCTCTTTCTATCTCTCTTTCTCTTTCGTCTTTTTTTTTTTTTTTTAAACGAAAGTTATATTTTCCGCGTGATGAACTTGAATTTTTTCGTGACTTATTTTCATTGCAACAAGTAATCATTCAAGTCGCTGTGCCACAGTCACAAGGAAAATGAAGTGGGCAAGCCGACTTCAAATTCTGACCAAATCTATCTCGTTCATTTCACAATAAAACTCTTGGAAAAGGCACGAATCCATCTTCCCCATGCAAATTAGACGGGACTCTCTTGCCTTGGGTGACACCAGTTTAGAAGAAAGAAAATATTGAATTCTAATTCATAACCTTATTAAGAGGACAGTGTGGGTGGGGGCAACTAATCTAGGAGAAAGAAAACTCTGAATTCAAAACCAGGCTGAAGTGGCTATCATGCCGGAGACATAATGACTGCAGCCATAGCAGCTGTACCAAGTGACCCTCTTAAGGGGTGACAACAATTGTGTGGTTAAAAAAAAACAGTTGAAGTGAAGGATTGTCAGTTGTCAGGAATGAATGCAGACATTACTGATAGAATATTTTATTCTATCCATAATGTTTGCATTCATTCCTGACCACTGACAATCCCTTTCTTCCTCATTTGCAATGCATTCCTATAGTAAAATCATTAGCAATGCATTTATACATAAAATAGGCCAAATGTATCAGTAATGATTGTATTTATTCCTGACCACTGACAATCCCTTTCTTCCTCATTTGCAATATAATTTACATTATTATACATCTGTCAGTAATACATTGCTAATGATTTCACTACACTACAGGAATGCATTAGAAATCAAGAAGAAAAGATTGTTAAAGATTTAAGTTAGCATTACTGATAGAATAAGTCTATTACATGTGTAACGAATATTCTGTGCCTGAGGTTCCTTTTTAGAAAACAAAAGAAAAATGTCACGATTTCCTTATGGTCGATCTAGTAACTTTGACAAAATTACTCAGTTAAAAAAATTGTAAGACAATAACCACTCTGTGCTCAGTTGATTTTGACTTTGTATGAGAGTATCATTTAGTTGATAAAGGAAGAAGACAGGACTTTAAAAATTATTTAATAATCTGATTTATTAACACTCAGGCTTTTGAAATGAACCACAATGGCTGCTTTTTTTTTTTTTTTTTTCACTGTTGTAGTTTGTTGTAGCTGGACCAGTTTTTGAGAGCTCACTAATGATGACCCAGTTTGGACTGCAAAAATCACTAGTTCCAGATCACTCATGCCAATAAAAAAGTAAAGGGTTTTTAAATTTGGGCTCAACCGAACAAACCAAGTGTAAAAAGCCGGAAGTAATTCATTAAAGTTAGTTTTAGTTTAGCTTTGGCACAAGGCTACATGTATGGAGCACACAGTGAAAGTCAGAGATTAATTCTGTAGGTAAACTAGATGTTAAGCTGAAAGCTTCAGCAGACATTTATTTTAGGACATAAAACTGATTTTTTTCTTTGATGATTGCTTCCTCTCTCTCGCCCTTATCCTTGCTTGCTCTCTCTCTCTCGCCCTTATCCTTGCTTGCCCTCTCTCTCGCCCTTATCCTTGCTTGCCCTCTCTCTCGCCCTTATCCTTGCTTGCCCTCTCTCTCGCCCTTATCCTTGCTTGCCCTCTCTCTCGCCCGCCCTTATCCTTGCTTGCCCTCTCTCTCGCCCGCCCTTATCCTTGCTTGCCCTCTCTCTCGCCCGCCCTTATCCTTGCTTGCCCTCTCTCTCTCTCGCCCTTATCCTTGCTTGCCCTCTCTCTCTCTCTCGCCCTTATCCTTGCTTGCCCTCTCTCTCTCTCTCGCCCTTATCCTTGCTTGCCCTCTCTCTCTCTCGCCCTTATCCTTGCTTGCCCTCTCTCTCTCTCGCCCTTATCCTTGCTTGCCCTCTCTCTCTCTCGCCCTTATCCTTGCTTGCCCTCTCTCTCTCTCGCCCTTATCCTTGCTTGCCCTCTCTCTCTCTCGCCCTTATCCTTGCTTGCCCTCTCTCTCTCTCGCCCTTATCCTTGCTTGCCCTCTCTCTCTCTCGCCCTTATCCTTGCTTGCCCTCTCTCTCTCTCGCCCTTATCCTTGCTTGCCCTCTCTCTCTCTCGCCCTTATCCTTGCTTGCCCTCTCTCTCTCTCGCCCTTATCCTTGCTTGCCCTCTCTCTCTCTCGCCCTTATCCTTGCTTGCCCTCTCTCTCTCTCGCCCTTATCCTTGCTTGCCCTCTCTCTCTCTCGCCCTTATCCTTGCTTGCCCTCCCTCTCTCTCTCTCTCGCCCTTATCCTTGCTTGCTACCTCTCTCTCTCTCTCGCCCTTATCCTTGCTTGCTACCTCTCTCTCTCTCTCGCCCTTATCCTTGCTTGCTACCTCTCTCTCTCTCGCCCTTATCCTTGCTTGCTACCTCTCTCTCTCTCTCGCCCTTATCCTTGCTTGCTACCTCTCTCTCTCTCGCCCTTATCCTTGCTTGCTACCTCTCTCTCTCTCGCCCTTATCCTTGCTTGCTACCTCTCTCTCTCTCGCCCTTATCCTTGCTTGCTACCTCTCTCTCTCTCGCCCTTATCCTTGCTTGCTACCTCTCTCTCTCTCTCTCGCCCTTATCCTTGCTTGCTACCTCTCTCTCTCTCTCTCGCCCTTATCCTTGCTTGCTACCTCTCTCTCTCTCTCTCTCGCCCTTATCCTTGCTTGCTACCTCTCTCTCTCTCTCTCGCCCTTATCCTTGCTTGCTACCTCTCTCTCTCTCTCTCGCCCTTATCCTTGCTTGCTACCTCTCTCTCTCTCTCTCGCCCTTATCCTTGCTTGCTACCTCTCTCTCTCTCTCTCGCCCTTATCCTTGCTTGCTACCTCTCTCTCTCTCTCTCGCCCTTATCCTTGCTTGCTACCTCTCTCTCTCTCTCTCGCCCTTATCCTTGCTTGCTACCTCTCTCTCTCTCTCTCGCCCTTATCCTTGCTTGCTACCTCTCTCTCTCGCTCTCTGAACCAGGTTTCCCCCCTCTCTCTCTGAACCAGGTTTCTCTCTCTGAACCAGGTTTCCCCTCTCTGAACCAGGTTTCCCCTCTCTCTCTGAACCAGGTTTCCCCTCTCTCTCTCTCTCTGAACCAGGTTTCCCCTCTCTCTCTCTCTCTGAACCAGGTTTCCCCTCTCTCTCTCTCTCTGAACCAGGTTTCCTCTCTGTCTCTCTCTCTGAACCAGGTTTCCTCTCTGTCTGTCTGAACCAGGTTTCCTCTCTGTCTGTCTGAACCAGGTTTCCTCTCTGTCTGTCTGAACCAGGTTTCCTCTCTGTCTGTCTCTCTCTCTCTGAACCAGGTTTCCTCTCTGTCTGTCTCTCTCTCTCTGAACCAGGTTTCCTCTCTGTCTCTCTGTCTGTCTGTCTCTGTCTGTCTCTCTGCCTTGCTCCCCGGGTGATTAAACAAAACAAGCTTTTGTACTTGACATGTGGCACCGGAAAACGGACGCGAGGGAAACGTTAATGAAGAAAGTTTTTATTTTTCTCCCCCTCCCCTCCTATCCCCCCCCCGATTCTTGTGATTATTGTAGTTGTTCTTCCTACCAGAAGAATTTTACCTAGTTTTGAAGCACAACCATTCCCTCTACCTACTCGAAAGAATCGGTGTCGCCCACTACCAGCCATCCAACCAGACCCAATTTTCTAACATGGCAGCAGCACCTAAATGTAAGCGAGAACCCACTCTGGTGTGTGCCTATTTTCGATGCATCCTTCCCCGAGGTCCCTGAGGAGGTGGTGGTGGTGGGGGGGGGCTTGGCAAGGCGAGCACGGGTGCGGTTTTTTTTTTTTTTTTTTTTTTTTCGAGAGAGAGAGAGAGTTGCTCGCACGCACGTGCGTTAGAAGAGGAACAGTTTGTCGACGTCAGAAGAGCCGCCGCCAAACGCAATGGGGGTAGTCGTAAACCCGACAACGTATTCGGTAGGGGAAACTTACAACCCCTACCTCCACTACGAGGCCAGTTCGAGGTTTGTCGGCATTTTCTCTAAAACAATTGTTTTTAACTTTTTTTGAAAAATTTTTTTTTTTTTTTTATCCGATCTTCTCCCCGCTCCGAGGTGTGGGGTTGGGGATCCACTTTCTGTGTGTTAGTGATCATCTCGTTGATGTAACCACATTTTATATGATGATTAATAATTGGGAAACCTTTGCATAAAATTAAAAACATCGTGTCTTCCTTTAAGAACAGCTGGTGTCAATCTTTCATTATCCGTTTCAAACAGAATTAGCTTGCAAATTGGTTCAGTTTCCTTTTCTTTTTTGTTGCTCTGATCACCATGCATCGCATACCCTCGATCCACAGTTATGTGTCCACATAAACTCAGCACAAGATATATTTTTTATTTTAAAAGCAAAATACGTTTTTTTTAGAAATAGAAAAAAAAACTCGATTAACCTTTTTTTCTTTTTTTTTTTTGCTTAACACATTTCTAAGCATGAGTTTTTATTTATTTCTCCTATATGCCGTGTCCCTTCAGGACGTGAGCGATCCTGGCTCTCCATAACTTTTTTTCCTTTGTGACTGTTATTATTTGTTGTCCTTTTTCTATCTCTCCTAATCCATGTTATGTCTGTTCCTGATTTATTTTCCCTTTGGAAGTAACTTCTTACTTTTGGTCTCAAGTTTGCATTTGGCTAGTCCCCCCCACACACACCAGAATCCTTCCACGAAAAGAGAGAAAATAGTTGTAAAAAAAAATCAGAATTTTATCTCTTTTTTTTTTTTTTTTTTTTTTTTCATTAAAATTTCTGGAACTCGCCACAAGTCTTTTGATTTGACTCTTCAAATCTGAATTTTTTCTACTTTTCCTCACTATTATTAACATGAAAAAAGTCAAGCTAAAATTAAATTAAAAAAGTGTTTAGAAGTTTTTGTATTAAATTTTTAAAATAAGTAGATTGGAAAATTAAGGCGTGTCAAATTCAATAATTTGAATTTAAAATACAGTATGTCATCCCCTGCCACCAAAAAAAAAAAAAAAAAAAAATAAAAAAATGAAAAGTATTTCCAGAGTCTTCTATGCAACAAGGTAACTTGTAGTAGACTTACCTGCACTTAACGGTTAAGGTTAAGTCTTAACCTCATCATCTTTCCATAAAAATACAGTCATAAGTAAGTGTCATTAAGTCAAAAGTATTTTTAAATTTTATACCATCAAATTATCAAATATCGTGGGTATTTGCTTTAAAAATTAACATGAAATTTTTTTCCAGTAATTTGTATAAATATGAATGTAATTTTAAACTTAATAGAAATTTTCTTCTAGAGTACAGTAGACTTTTCTATATTTTTTATTTTTAGTTGATTTTGAATTTATAAAGAAATTTTGGCAAAGTTTAACATTTGACCCCCCCCCAAAAAAACTGTCAAATTTGTCAAAAGGACGCATTTTTTTCTTTTGACACAACTCTGTATTTTTATTATTTTCAAAAACTATTTTTAGAATTACAGTTAAATTCAAATACAAAAACTTGATTATGTGCGCTTCGACGTGGTGTAATGCACCTTACTTTCGGCCTTGTGCCACATCTAAGCTTTGAAAATCACTATAAAACTTGATGTATGCATTCCTTGAGAATTAACAATGCTTCAAAGACCATTCTTGGAAATAAACAATCTTAAAAAAGACAAAACAGTATAAATCTCGATGCTCACGAACTAGTGAATTTATGCAGTGTAAGCAAATCATGAAAGAAATACTCAGAAAATGCATCTTTTTCAAAATTCATAATTACTCATAGTTTAGTGCTTATTTAAATTTTCTGGTTACGTTTAAAAGAATGGGTGGTAAGAAATTCCCTCTTGAAAATTACTTAGAACTTTTGTTAATCACCACATTTGTATGAATAAAAAGAAATATTGTGGTAGAGAAAGTGATTCAACTCTGTGTAATGGTTAGCAAGCTTGTCTTGCTAGAGATCAATTATGACTGAGTAGTGAGTTTAATCCTCACTGGGTGCCCCATAATTCTGGTCTTGTGCCAAATCTAAGTGTAAGCAAATGAAAGAAATGTACAGAAAATGCATCTTTTTAAAAATTCATAATTATATAGTTACTTGTAATTTAATGCTTTATTTAAATTTTCTTCTCTTAAGACATTTTCATAAATTTATGAATAAAAAATATTTTCATAGTTATTTCTTTATAATATTCAATTGTATTTGGTTCAATATCATTATAAACTATATTATAAACTAAACTTGTAAATATAAAATTATATAAGTTACTCCTCCTGGGCATGATGATGAACTACATCTGGCAGCAAGGTCTCTGATCAAGAGATTGGAGGATTGAGGAGTGTGTGACCGCTTCTTAACTGCTGTTGTTCCCAGGTCCACTTTGACCCAGGGTGGTAGCACCTGTTAGGGCCCCAAGTGTGGGCAAATAGTGAACACCCAAACAAAAATCAACAGCACATTTTTTATAATAAAATGACCAACAATACACTTTTATAGCAAAATGACTATCAATGCAACACAAAAAAAATATAAAAATACAATTTTATAGTAAAATACAGTTTTATAATCTGCAAAGAAGTATATATCTGGAAAAAAAAGCATACCTTTACCCTGTATAAAATTATGTACAAAATATCTGTAGTTGAAAGCATTAAATTACATATAAAACATTTAGATTAGATATTAAATAACTCGTAGAGGTTATTGTGTCACTGAACAAAATCAACCAACCAATAATAATACATATTTATAGTAAAATTACTAACTGACCAACAATACATTTTATCTGTAGTTGAAAACATACAATTGCATTTAAAATATATTTAGTTGGAGCCATAAAATTACATACAAAATATGTAGATTTCAGCATTAAATAATCCATAGAGGTGTTGATGCCACTAAACAAAATCAACCAACAAACCAACCATATAAGTAAACGCTCTGATAGTGATCAATTCTTTTGTTGTCAATTTTCAAGAAAAAGAAAATACATAAATCTGGTTTCATGTTGGTTTTATTAAAATTTTAAAAATAGCTTTTTACAATAAAATTATCAAGGAAGTCTATAATAATACTTGTCAATAAAAACTCCTTTTTACATGATTTTGCAGGTAAGGTTAAACTTTGCCAACATATTACTAAAGTTTTTTTTTTTTTTTTTTTTTTTTTGTGTTAATAAAAAAAAAATGCCAAATAAATTCAACAGACTGTTGTAGTCCCAATGTTTTGGCCATTGTGTCCCCGACCTTTATCAGGTCAATACCAATTCAGGTAACCTATAGGGAATTATTCTGAAGTGAACCCTTTATTTAATCTGCTGAGTTAGACTGTTCTCACTTCTTGGGATATCTTGTCTAGTTCTTATTTTTAAGTAAAGGGTTCAGTTTGGAA
>OZ010609.1:76277185-76302185 GCA_963932145.1 Acanthosepion lycidas | reverse complement strand
TATATTACCTGAAGAAGGCCAGAGCATACCATGGCCAAAACATTGTCTGGAATTGAAAAAGTGTCATAAGTCCATGAATTATTTTGCCTACTATCCTTATCATTGTTGTTTAGATAACTATATTTTGGCTTCTGTCCATATTTCTAAGATGAAGCATTATAACTATTTGCCTCATTCAGACTGTTGTCCTCATCTTTGTTGTTCATATTCACAATGTTTCGGCCGTTGTATGCTCTGACTGTCTTCAGGTGGACTAATTAAAGGATTCTGTTCAAAATTCCAATGTATATCACCTGAAGATGGCTGGAGCATACAATGGCCAAAACAGTGTGAATATGGTAATAAAAATAAGAACAATAGTCTGAATGATGCAAATAGTTTAAATCTATTTTGGTTGATTCATTCTTCTGATTAATCTATTCATCTTTTTTATTTGATTCATTCACTCTCTGGCTTCTCTTAACATTATCAATACTTCTAAGATGAATTATTATCATTATTTAGCCTGGGAGAGTACCTCGAGGTGTAAATTTAAAGTCATTTTTTCACCTTTGTAAGTGAGATCTGATGAGCCAGGGAAAAAGAAATTCCCTGGGGAAATAAATTATAACCAATGGACCCTTAAAGTTGTCTGTTTTCATTGTGTGTGTAATATATATATATGATTTTGGCTAATCCTTGTTGCCAAAATGTTGTAACCTAGGGATGGGTACTGAATGGAATAATCAAATGAAAGTTGGTAATGAGTGATAATACTTAGGGCAAAAACAACACCTATAAATTCGCCAGCAGTACGTAGAAAAAGTAGTCAACTGCTAGAACCAAGTCAAGTGAATTCCACAATGAATCCCCAACTCTAGACCATGTACAGTATTCACTACTGTATTTATGGGAATGGGGGCATACCCATTATCGTCCATAGGTATGCTACTATATATATATGTGTATATATATATATATATATATATATATATATATATATATATATATATATATATATATATATATTGTGTGTGTGCGATGGATAAATTGACGCCATTTTTATATTTTTAATTTCATGCATGCATGTTGTTTGTTTTTGATTTTTGTTGACTGCACAGTATAGTAGGGTCAGTTGGGCACCATCTGTGAGAAAAAGAGTACCATGACATAATTCATTCCACCAGAAATTTGTAAATGGCATGCTGTACTGCTTGGCATTTGAACGAAGCTCCAATACCAGCATTTCAGAGTATTTGGGTGTCAATCTGAGGACTATGCAGTGGATTTAGAAAGACTTGGATGAGTCTAATGATGATTACGAAGGTATGGCATCTTGGAAAACTCACTCTGTTCATTCTGTTAAGAACATCTGAATTTGTTGGTGAGGACCTCAGACTCAACATGGAGGCCTACATCAAATGCCTTGAGGAGGTAGAGCTGCCCTGGATCAAGAGGGTGGCTGCTGTAAGACCTTGTGTCTGGCAACAGGACTCTGCACCATGCCACACAAGCAGGAGAATCCAGTCATGGCTGTCAGCATTCACCAACTTAAACAAGGAGACCATCCAGAAGAGTTGCAGGAGATTCCGAAATAGTAGCATGGCTGCCATGGTTGAAGCCAATGGCAATTTTTATTGAATAAATTTACTCTTTAGTATTTCAAGATATTTTTTTTGTAATTTTGGTAAATATAACCGTTAAAATGAGATGTCAGTGTTATTTTCATTTTTGTGTAATTTAGACAATTTATCCATTGCACCGTGTAGATATATAATTTCAGCAAATTCCTTTACAAGTTTTCACCTGACATCAATTGACTTATTTGACACCAGATGAAACTCTCCAAAAAGGTTAACTGACATTCATTGTCAGTTCTATTTAATAAAAAATATTTCACTGAAGGCTTGCTGCCTAAATATACCATTTTCAGATCTGTTCAAATAGCCTATAGCAGAGTACAAAACTTAATGTTTTAAAAATGAACATATCAAAGTTGTATATATAAAAAACAACAACAAACAGATGGAAGAGGAGCAAAGATAATAAAATCAATCGCTGTAAAAAGGAGAATTAAAACAATAATAACATTAAACAAGAAAACAAAAAAAAAAAAAAGAGGCTCCCTGGTTTTCGATCCTCACTTTTTGGGGCTAATTGAGGATTAACCTTTAAATTGTGTGCTCAATGTTTTTTATTTAAAAAAAAAAAAACAAAAAAAAACAAACCAATAAAGAATTATCAGGGAATCATCAGAGGAAAACAAAATATAATCACACTCCAATTATATTAAGTCCCAACAGCCATTCCTTATTCTTACAGAGGGAAGGCTATCTAGAACTAAATTATGTCTTTTAATATTTTCAAATGTGCAAATATATAATATACACACACATAAACTGACTTTAGGGAATTTTAACAGCTTGCATAAATGTAGTATGGATTTTTGATGCTACCTTTTGTGAGCAGTATGCTAACATCTAGTTTTTGCCATCTCTTTCAAAGTGCTACATTTTACTTTTTGTCTTTTTTATACGATTTAAATAATTTGATAAATTCTGTATTTATATTAGATTGGAATTGAAGCTTTGAAATATTCTTATTCTGTCTCTAATACTTTATTTCTAAGCTTTTTTTAAAATTTATTTTCAGTGTGAAAATAAAGAGGTTGATAAGAATGTTTAGAACTCTGTATTGTTGAGAGTCTGCTTGTGTTACTGTCTGCAAACAAAAGGCATTTTGATTTTTATTGTATAAAGAGGCTGATTGCAGACTGTTGTTAAGTATAAATCTTCCTAAGTAACAATTAACTTGTATAAATGCAATTGTTAGTCAGTACACGTTTTAAGCAGGTACTGAAGATAAGGAGAGTTAGAATAGGTAGTGATTTGTAGTTACTAGAGTCACTAAGAAGAAAAGAAGTCATTCTTTAAGAGAGGGGAAAATGTCAGTTTTTATAGTGTTTAGAAAATGAATTTCTTTTTTAATTTTTTTTTTTTTTTTCCACTTAAGATAGTTATTAAAAAAAAAAATAACCCTAGCTTTGCTTTGTGAGCATGGGTATTTGAAGGCGGAACAAAGTTTTATAGTCATGCATTTATCTCTCTGTCTGTATCCATGTCTCTATGCCAGACTCCATTCTGAACACCTTCAAAATGGATTCAAAACCTTTTGATTTCTCTACCAAAGAGAAGTTTTTACTTCCAAGAATTTGTCCTGGTTATGATGATAAACTACATCTGGCAGCAAGTCCTCTGATCAGGTTTTGAAGCGGTGTGGAACCACCTTTTTAAATGCTGTTGTTCCCATATCCACCTTGACCTGGGTTGGTAGCACCTGTTAGGGTCCCAACTATGGACAAATAGTTAACCCCCACAGTGGGGTCAAAACACTATGAAAGTATAAAATAGATTTTTATAGTAAAAATACCAACAATATATTTTTGAAAAAACAAAAAAAAAAAAAAAAATTACCAGCAATGTATTTAATTCTCGACAAAAACCCTCTTTACAAAAATACATCAATGAAACCTGATCGACAAACTGATTTCTTACAAAGAATAAATATTCTGTTCATACGAAACTATCCTAAAAATCTTGTCATTAAAGAACCCACTGAGGTGTTGGTATGCCATAAAACAAAATAAACCAAACTTCTAAGAATAATTTACAATGAATTGATATTATTAAACAAACTAAAATTGCCATGATATCAATTACTTGAATCATCTTCCTCTCATCAGCATTTTAATAAGCATTGTCCTTTTGTTTTCAATCAGTTCACCCCAAGCAAGGTGGTAATGCCACTAAAAACTGCCTCGTTAATCACATGTTCCATTTGTGGCATTCTCTTCCAGAGAACCGTGTATCTTTCACTTTCAGTCTTCTCCTCTTCTGTGAGGAGATTGTCTAGCATTCCTGCTATTTAGAACACTTGATATTACATAGCAGTTCAGCACTCTTTTATTTTTTTTTAAGGAATTTTTCTGTTTCTTAATATTTTGCTTAGCTTTTGGAAGGTATCTTTGGAAGATTATGACTTGATTTTATTTTCTATCAATTCAGGGAGAAACGGATTCATGCCTTTCCAAAGAGTGTGTGTGAAGTGAACAAAAAGTACCTCAACCAGAATATGAATTGATTCTATTTTCTGTGAATCCCGGGAGAAATGGATTCATGCCTTTCTTAGGGTATTAATGCAAATTGAACACAAATTGAAATTTGCTTTGCTTTTAGAAGGCATCCTTTACTATTCCATTGCACTTTCAGATTATGTATTGATTTTATTTTCCATCAGTGATGGGAGAAATGGATTCATGCCTTTCTCAAGGGTATTAGCATAAAGTGAGCGTAAACATCCTCAATGAACTGATTCTATTTTCTATTAGTTAAGGGTGAAAAGGATTCATGCCTTTTCCAACAGCAATAATACTAGTGATGGGACAATTAATCGTAATTGAGAATTGGAAATAATGGAACTTTTTGGGGTATCAGAATCGTCATTGGAGAATTTTTAACCTAATTTCTGATTCCAAAAATGGTTTTATGGATTTTTTTTTTTTTTTTGTTTAAAACTTAATTTTCTATTCTTGGTACTAACAATAAAAAGATATAAATATTTATTGATTTTAAACTATCAATAGAATTAAAATCTATAGTTGAGGATAACACCTAAATTAAGTATAATGCAAATTTATTTTACTTGTGTAAAAAAAAAAAAAAAAAAAAAAAAAAAAAAAAATGAAATGTGCAAGTTTCTACTCAGTTCTTGAACTTTCCATAAAGTTTTCTAGTTTAAAGTCTGTTTCAGTTCAAAATAAATTTTTTATTTTTAATTTATTTTTAAACATTGTTAATTCACCCATTTAATATTATAAATCATTAATTGAATAATTATAATCAAATATATGTAATATAAACACAAAATAAATTCATGTTCTGCTGGGATCTCTTTTAAAACAATTTTTATTTTTTTTTAATTTATAAAAAAGAAAAAAAAATCACATGTATGGAATTCTTCCTAATGTCACATTTGATTTCTTCACCTAAAATTTGACCTTTTTGCCCAAATTGCTCTTGTCCTGAGGCAGTTAAATTGTAACAATGTTTTTATAATAGTTTTAATCCATGAAATCATTTTTTAGTCTCAGTTATTGAAAAGATTTATAAAAATAAATTTTCTTTTCAATAACGGAGACTTAAAAAAGTAAACATTCTTTTTATGAAAACTTATTTTTATGAAACTTAAATTTGTTTCTACAAAATTTATGTATTTCTTAAAATTTTATAGCTTTTGAAACATATTTTCATCTTAAAAGAAAAAACTAAAAAAACTTATTTGAAATCTGAAAAAATGCTTTTTACATAAATGTTTTTATTAAAAAACCTAAAATTTAATTTCCATGGAATATTTAGAGAGGTTACCTTTGCTTGTTAAAACTTAGAAGGTGGATATAAAAAAAAAAAAAAAAAAATTTTACACTTAATAGAAAACCATTCTTAGTTGAAGCTTTACAAATTCTACGCATTAGAAAACTAGAAACATTTTTTTATCCAACAGTAAAAAATTAAAATTTTAATTGATGTTTATTATTTTCAGACCCCAATTATGGCAAGTGTATCCAATGTCAAGCAGAAAATTGTAGTTTGGAAGTTTTTAAAGATTTTTGATGATAACCAAAGGGCAAATGGTTTGAAATCAGAGGCCCACATCAGCAAGCTGTGTTCTAGTCTTTGTTCAAATCATTGTACTAAGCCCGAGGAGTCCATTTTAAAAAATTTTTTTTTTATTATTGAAGCTTGAAGTGTTTGTATGTGTGGGGGAGTTGGTTCCTATCTTTGAGATGACACGAGGGGGATTTGTTTTTTAAGTTACCTTCTTCTAGCCTTTGCCTAAAAAGGCAGGACCTAAAAGGCAGTAGGTGTTTCGAATTCAGTTTCCTTCTCCCAGACTAGTTACCAACCAAGGCTATAGGGCCCAGTCTATTCTGCTATTTACCAATATTAACCTTCTAGCCTTTGCCTAAAGAGGTGAGACCTTCAAGGCTGCAGGTGGTTTGAATTCAGAGCTTTCCTTCTCCTAGACTGGTTACCAACAAAGGCTTTAGGGCCCAGTCTGTTCTGCTATTTACCCATAGCAGGTAGGGAGGAGATTGATTCATACTTTTTCTCAAGGGTATTATCACATAAGTGAATGCAATAAACTCAATTCTGATTTTTCAATCTAAGCTGCTATCCATTACTCTGCCATATATCCATTCTAATTTAATAATGTTATATAAATAATAGATTTAAAAACTGAACCAGAACCATCACAAATGTGGCCAGGGAATTTGGCAGTTTACCTAATGATTTACTAATTGATTTCTCATGGATAACACACTTGTATATGCTAAACTGATTTAGTCCGGATCTTGGCCAAAATGTCCATTTATTTGAAAAGGTGTTGAGTGTCATAAATGGAATTAATATTTATAAAGTGTATTATTAATATAGTGTGTAAAGCTTTCCAGGGAACAGAACTTTTTTTCAACTGTGCATTAATTCAGACTCTAATTTTCAAACAAGCTTTCTGGGAACTTTCACACATATCAGCTACATTCAAACAAGAAGCCATGTGCTAATCAATTGCATTAACATTGGGCTGCTCTTCCAGGATAATTGAATGAAAACCTGTATAAATTTACGTTAAATTGTTCTACATTTACTATGTCTCCAATATTTTATTCTCGATGGAAACTTTACTAACAATAACTGAGCAGTACTTAAAAAAAAATTAAAAAAATAAAAAATAATACCAGACATCTGCCTACCCAAATAAATCCTCCTCTTGGAGTTTGCATCTGGCAAAAGACAATACTGAGCCCCGCATTGTCGATTCAAGGATCAGCTCAAAAATACCTTACTGAGGACAGAAATCATTCCAGCCAATTGGGAGATGGCTCAGTAGAATATGGTCCAGGGACTGGTGACTCCTTATCTAGAGCCTGGTAGAATGTGTCCGTAGCCTGGTAGCTCATGGCTGACAGCCCTGTATCACATGTTCAGGAAGAACCAATTGCAGAATAGCAGTCCACAAGAAACAAAACATCCTTCGAGAACACCAGAAGGCAAATAGAATAGGAAGAGAACCCAAAGAAAAGCCAGTGCTCTCTGTCCTCTGAACCCTTTTCTATCTTACTCCAAGCAGTGGCTGCAGATGTCTCTTTATGTTCAGCATTGGACTAATTTCTTACAAAAGGAAATGTTGATGAGCACCCCAATATTCACCAACAAGTTCCACCATAGATTAAATGAGTTCAATTAGAAATTCCTGAAAATTACATTGGTTGACAGGCATCTGAAGAAGGCCAGAGCATAATAACTGAAACTTTGTGATAGCTAAAAGGAGGAACCCATTAATAAATACAGATAAATAAGATAAATAAAAATCTCTTCATTTTTATTTTTATTTTTTTTTTTACAGTAAGGTTCACCCAGTACAGGGTTCAATGGATAAATTGTCTAAATTACCATATTTTCTGGCTTACAAGATGCTGCGGCTTGGAAGATGCACTCTAATATTGGAAAGAAATTTCTAAGAAAAAAAAAAAAAAACATCATTCACCATGCGACCTTCACATACTGACACCATGTATTGTTTATGTTAATCAATCTGATTTTGTTTGTATGGCAATGACATACTAGTCAAGAGCAGAAAGGCTCATTCCGCTGTTAGTAAACAGAGCATGTTTAAGCTTGTGGCTTGGCTTCAGGAAGGTTTATATATAGTCTTAGAAATACTTGTACCAGCTAAGTACCGAGGCTATATTGTATAAAAGGCTGAATTAGATAGGTAACATTATAGTGTAATGACTCAACATACAAATCCATGTTCCTATCAGTCAAGCCAATTAGGTGAGAGTCCAAGTTTATTTGAGCCTGGATGTTGCCTTACATTTGTCTTGGAAGACACACAGGTATTTTTCAGGAAAAAAAAGTGTCTTGTAAGCCTAAAAATACGGTACGCAAAAATCAATATAACACTGACATCTTATTCTAACAGATATATTTACCAGAATTACACAAAAATAAGAATAAATTTATTCAATAAAATTGTCATTGGCTTCAACCATGGCCTCCAGATGACTTTGGAATCTCCTGCATCTCTTCTGGATGATCTCCTTGTTTAAGTCGATGAATACTGCTATAATCCTTGCTTCAGTTCATCTTTAGTGTTACAAGGAATTTTGTTAATCTCTCACTGAAATCACAACTGAACTCATGACTCTTTGGGTGAAGTCACTAGATTCAACTAATGTTTTTATCCACTGGGCCATGTGTCTTTCAGGACATCAATGTATGAAATGTTGTGAATATGGTAATAAAGATGAGGTCAACAGTTCAAACAATGTAAATATAAAATGTTAGCAGTTCCCAAAATTTCAATTTCTATGACTTGATCAAATTGAATGTCTTTGTTTTAACCTGTGAAAATTTCATGGTTTTACTATTTTAATATTCTGATGAATCTTAATTCTTAAGTTAATGGTTGAGTAAGCTCATTGTGATTTCTATGACAATAAAATATTCATAGAAATTCTGCTATGACATCATTAAATATTTGAGCTTAACAACTTTAACAAAATATTGCAATAACAATCATAAATATGAATGTTGGTCATTATTTCAAGAAGTAAGGGGGTACAAGTGTGAGGTCAAATCATATAGTTGAGCTTAGCAGCTTTAACAAAATATTGCAATAACTATCATAAATATGAATGCTGGTTGTTATTTTAAGAAATAAAATAAAAAAGATTTCAAACTGACAACTGTTTCCATTTCACTGAAACAGACATTAAACACTTTTTCTTTTATTTTTTTCACTGAAACCAAGTAGTGTCTCTCCTATGTCTTTTGTTTTAAGATCAAAACTGAATAGTCCATTATTTATGAGGAATTAGCAGGATATGTTAAACACTTTCTTTTTTTTTTTTTTTTTCAGTGAAACCTTTTTCATTTTATCACTGAAACCAAGTAGTGTCTTTTCCCCTCTTAACACATGAGCAAAATGGAGTAGTCCATTATTTATGAGGTATTGGCAGGGCGTAACGGTTGTGTGAACTAAAAGGGAGGGACAAACACAATTATTATAGGATTTTTGTTAAATTCTTTCAAAAGTATAAAACAAGCCGTCAACAGAAAATTACAAAATGTTATTGATGCCTCAAACCCCAGGCATTGACCTTGCCTCTCCCCCCCAACCACCACCTGATTACTCTCTTCTCTTTCTGCTCATCATTAATGTTTGTGTTCCTAATTCTTCCAAATTCTGTAATTCCTTATGTTTTAGTCGTATTACATATCTTGCTTGAGGTGAATCCGATTTAAAAAAAAAAAAAAAAAAAAAAAAAATTGCAATGAGGAAGAGGAAATTGGACTTTGGTTAATTTGCACTTCCGGTTTCATCAAGAGGGTGCGAAGTGTTAAAAAAAAAAAAAAAAAATTAGTGATTTACAAACTCAGTTTTCTTACACTTAAGAAATATACGTAGGAAATAAATTTTTTTTTTTGCTCCTCCTTGTAAGGAGGAGTACAATAGATCCTTTCTTCTTGTTTCTTTCAACACCATTTTATTAGGTTGGTGCAAAAATAACGTCGGTTTTTGACGTTAAAAAATACGTCAAAAACCGACAATATTTTTGCACCAACCTAATATTATAATGATGATAAAAACAAGTTAAAAAAAACAAAAAAAAAACAATCTGTTTGACTGTGGATAAGTTGGGGAAAAGGAAATGCAAATAGCAAAATTGAAAATAAAAGGGAAGAACTATGATATAATTATGCTAATCCTCAGTGAGTGCTCCTCTGTTCTAGCCTTGTGCCGGACTAAGTTTATGAAATCTCTCTCATGAACATCTGCTAATGAACAGTTTAAACACTATTTGTTTTATTAGATTATTTATTTACAAGAGTGTGGGCATGCCCTTGTTCAAAATAGCCATGAATTAAGAAGGCCGTAGTTAGAGAAAGTATGGAAGAAACAAAAGACTAGGTAGGAAAAACAAAGATTTTTTAAATACTGATACACACAATGAGTAAATCAACTACTCAAATTCTACTCTAATGTAGCTACTTGCCATATTTATAAGTAAGAGCAGTCTGGTTTCACAGGAGTAGTGATGAGCAGGAAGTATGCAGAGTCCTACTCTACAACATAGAATAATAAGAAATAATGTTTGATTAAAAATAAAATTTAAAAAAATTACATTAAAAAGAAAAAGCTAACCAGTTATCATTCGTTGCTCTTCAAAGCTCAATTGAAGACAAAAAGATATAATGATTAATTTATACATAAGGACAAAAATATTGTAATAACTGATTTACTCATCTCTATCTTCAGGACTCTTCTGATAAGAGTAAAATTTTCTCTTCTTTGGAGCTTGGCAAATAAGTAGAATTCTTTTTACTTCCCAGATAAATGGATAATAATTTTGCAACTGCATTCTAAAATATCAAAAACTTCAATATTGCATATTCAACTAGTCATGGCCATATCACTGGTTCCCATACAATCACCAAAGTTAAGCAGTATTGAGCCTGGTCAGTACCTAGATGGGTGACCACTTGGTAATACCAGATGGTGTAATGGATAATGGCTCAGAATTGGAAATCAGAGACTCCGGTTTCGATTCCATTTGGCTGTGTTATATTCACTTAGGCGCAAATACACTTGCAAAAGGTATGAATCCATATCTTCTCTCCCCAACTATAGGTTAATTAGTAAGAATTGTATCACTAAATTAATATCTCAAAAAAAAATCTTACAATCTTAAAATATTTTTTGGCTTAAAATGACCTGCAAATGGTTGATAAGCTGTAAAAAATGAATCCATTAATAAATTAGTCTAGAAGTAACAAACCTTCCAAATTATGTTTGGCTTCTTGAATCCATTAGTTTTTTTCTTTTTCACTCTTCAGCCTTCATCAAGGGTATAATTTTTTTTTTTTTAACTAGTGTCCACCCGATACAAGGACTGAGATTCACTTGAGGTAGAGAGTTACTGATAGTTGTATGGACAGAAGTAGTAAGAGATAGATTATGAGGAAATGTGGGAAAGATAATAGTTAACCCTATATTAAAGAAGTAAGATTGTAGTGCTTGGGGAAGCATCCTCTTGGGAGTCAGTTCCACAAAGTAGCGGTTTGTGGGAAGAAGCTGTTCTAGTGGGACATACTTCTCACTAATGAAACATGAAGGAAATGAGGGTAGTTCGCTTCAGTATATGTGGCATGTCGGGTCTTAGCTGGGAAGGTTACAATTGGTGGAACTAAGGAATGTAGTTCATCAGAACATTTTCCATTCAAATAGTAGTTTTGTTATGTCAGTGAACACTTGTTGCCACTTTCGTAATGTCAACGAATACTCATCACTTTCATAATGCTTGTTATAGTAGAGACTTTGTAATCGCAGATACAACTATGGTAATGCCATTGAACAATACTGGTGTCAGACGCCTTTGAATATCATTCGCACAAATAATACCTGCTCGATAATACTCGCTTGAATAGTAACCACTGAGTAGTAACCTGTATAGTGATCTCTTAGACCCTGTGCTAATTCCTATAGATACATTTCCTTTACCATCGCATGATCTACTTATTCAAAAATGGGATTGCCTGTGTTTGCTCTCTGGTGATCCATGTTCAAACTCCAGTGTCAGCAGTGACATTTTATCCCTATATAACAAGTAGTAAGAGGCTTGCTATGTTTTGTATGCAAAAAGGGTTATAGTGTAGAAAATAATTCATCACTCACAAGGCTGTGTCAATACTTTTGGATCTACAAGAAGAAAAATCTTTAAGAAATGCTCATACCATTGTTATAATGTTAGAATAATGATGAGAATGAGGCTAAATTTTCCATTAAAAAAAAAAAGAGAGAAAAAGTTGCTTCAGTTTTGAATTCCATCAAATTAAAATCCACCAAATCAAGGATATGTGGTTTTAGGTTTTTATCAAGCATTTGATCATCTTGCAAGTCTGTGCCTGCTAAGTTGTTTATATTGCTTCTTGTTATCCAGTTGTCTTGAGTGTTTATATCCTAAGTTCAACTGGACTTACTTATGTTAGTGCATCTAACAAGATCCTTCAAGAAGCAATTCTACACTTGGTGGGTTTGAGGTAACATTCAACATTCAGTACATATAGGACTTTGAGATGATAGTAAATTTTTGTATCTTTTATTGTGAACCCAGTAAATACTGTGGTCACCACAGATCAACTCTTTAGATCAAAGTGCCTGATGGGCATTCTGATATTTCCTGGTATGAATCATATAACTTGAGTACCTGTCCAACAAGTTGATTAATACTAACTCCTCATTCTTATTCTATCCTTAACAGTACTCCCTGTAAATTACAAGGACCTTGCTAACATATAGCATTAGAGGAGCACTACATAACAAGGTTTAGTAAATGTATAATTATTTGGCAAGGCAATAACTATTTATCAAGCATATTAACCAGTTTTGCATAGAATTCTACTCTGCACATGGCAATCGATCTCTGATGTCAATTCAACTACTAAGATCAATTTGCTAAACTCTTCATGGGTTTGCATTTAAAATAAAGTGGTGGAGATGACTCTTTTATTCTTGAGGGGGTCAGCAAGTGATTGTTTCCCTTTCCTTGGCTTAAACTTTCTCTTAACAATGCAATAAGTAATATCAGCACTGTTGTGGTAAAAGCCTGTTACCCTCCTTACTATCGTGAATAGACTGATCCATTCATGATAAGTAGTCTTGGAGAGCTGAGTTCAAATTCCAGTTGAATCCATTACATTCAGTTACGTGCTAATACTTTTGGGAAAGTTATTAATCTTTTTCTTCTCCCCCCCCCCCAGCTATGGGTGAATAGCAGGACAGACCCGGTTCCATAGCCTTGGATGGCAACTGGTCTACTGCAGAAAGAAATGGTAACCTACTGCAGGAAAAAATCTGCCTCATCAGTCATGTATCGAAAGATACATGATCTCCTAAGTGTATATCACATAACTGAGTGAGTCCTGAGTAATTGTCAAAGGATAATACTATTGCAGTGATGTGTTGTCAACAAATCTCCCAAATGTCACATCTGCTCGCTTCTACTTCCAACTTTTTCTTTCTGCCTCTCACTGTCGTTGTATACCGCCTTTTAAAGTGAGTGATCTTGCTCATATGCAAATGACTGACATTGCTAAAAAGGCTTAGCATCACGCACATGCCTTGGACCTCTTGTAAATGGCAGTGTGGCAGGCCAGACACCTTGGGTCCTTTTGGATCAGGTAAGTACGAATATCTGTCGTCAGACTTGTCTGAATATTGATTACTGCTATCATAAATGACTCTTTTGAGTTAAGTGTCGTGTCTTGCCAGACGCCACATGATGTACTATAACAATCAACAGAATCCTCTTTCTTATTCCTTAGCTTAAACTTCCTCTTAACAATGCAAATAATTGACATTGTCACCTTTCAACAATAAATGAAATACTTTTTCTCAAAATAAAGATCAAGATTTGTAATGTTTATCTACAGTTAACATAAACGTTTTTGAATTTGTATATCTCGGACACAAATTGTCACCTTTGAACAATCAAGACTTTCAGAATCGACATCTTTCAGCAAAAAATGAAACCATATCCACAATTCACTAAAATCAGAACATGAAATATATATTCTTGATTCTGTTATGTGCACATGTGTATACGCATTCTTAATTCTGTTATGCGCACTTGTGTATATACATTCTTAATTATGTTACGTGCACACATGGGAAGACAAAAAACTATCTCTTCTTGAACCACATCATGGGCTTAATTACTGGCAATAAACAAATGAAGAAAATCAATTTTTCTACTTTGTTTGCTAGAATTAATTGCAAATAACTTCAGCTTTGTGGACATTCTAAACGGTCAACAATGGCACTCTTAAAAATGACACCTCCATGGATATATTGTTGGATAACAAAAAACGGTTCACTTAAATTCAGACGGAGACACAACAGCCTCGGTTTTTTAATGAGCATTACTTAGTCCCTTATAAATTTTTACTTGACCAGAAGCTTTCGAATGAAGTCAGTCTTGCAAGTTTGCAATCTGTCATTGGCATAAATAGCATAACATGATGTTCACTCATACAGAACGACTATAGAATTAGATCAAGTTATCTACAATAAACCAATTAGAAAGTGTCTTCTCAAATTGAATAATAATTGTGGGTGTGTGATGGACAGTGCTTTTTTTTTTTTGTTTTTGTTTTACTAGCAACTCAACATTAATTCCTAATGCTTTGTAAAGACATCTGTATTATTTCATAAGAAATAATGACTGACTGGGTAGAGGTATCCTGTTTTCAAATTTTAAATAATATATATATATATATATATATATATATATATATATATAGGAAAATTAGTTTTAGCCGCCAAATTTTGTCTAATATGAACTTTTTCAAGGCAAAAAACGAAATGAATTTATTGAAACAAATTATCTATACACAACAAACAAATTGTTATTAGCAACTAGAATTTAGAAATGGTATGGTATATTCACATGGTCAACTGAAAAATTACATCAATTACTTTGAAGAGAATATTTTCCCATGTAGAAACATTGTTTGTATTGTGTTGACAGATTCAACTGTTTTTGATTTCTTGATAGATTTGTTGTGTACGTCAACTTGGAAGTGTAATGATTCTATTAGGAAAGGTGATATTTGCGGGGAGGGACCTGGACGTAGATTAATATTTGGATAATATTCAATGGCAGCACTCTCAAGGATTTTCCTTCTGTGTGAATTTTCTTTGTTTATAGCATTTATGAAATTGTGGTTGAATTTATTTCTATGTATGACTACTGCATTTGTTAAATAGTCATTTATGATGTCTCTTTTGTGCTCATAGATGCATTTTTTAAAATTGCATGTTTTCTAATTGTATTGTGAGTAACAGTTTTGGTAACTTATTTTATATATGCCTGCTTCAGAAATATTGCTATGGTTGTTTGAGGGTCTGATTATATCTATAATGCTTTTGGAAGTGTTTATGATTATTTTGAGATTATTTAGATGGAATAAATTGATATGACAGAGTTGGTGTTTAGTATTATGTTTCTCTTTTCATGTAATTTATTATTACGATGATGTTATTTTTGTTGTGGTTGTATATTTTGTATGCCTTTTGTTTTGCGCTGTGGATGAAATGATATGGGTATTGTAGGTTTATGTTTCTTCTATATCAAAATTATGTAATTAAGAAAATTTTTGTTACTTTAATTTAATTTTTTTTTTTTAATTGGTATCACCTCAAGCAAGACAGTACAGCCACTGAGACAAAAGGGTTTACTGGGTGTGGAGGAATTAGGAACAGAAACATTAATAATGAGTGGGAAGAGGAAAGAGTAATCAGGAGGACAGTAGATAGCGATTGATATTTCATTTAAATATTTGAAGATTAAAGTTGGCTGGAAAGCATGGAGCTGGAAGGGAGTTCCACAAGCAAGGCAGTAAAGCCACTAAGACACAACAGGTTACTGGATATGGAAGAATTAGGAACAGAAACATTAATAATGAGAAGGAAGATGAAAGAGTAATCGGGAGGGCAGTAGATAGCAATTGATATTACATTTAAATATTTGAAGATTAAAGATAGCTGGAAAGGAGTCCCACAAACAAGACAGTAAAGCCACTAAGACACAAGGGGTTACTGGGTGTGGAAGAATTAAGAACAGAAACATTAATAATGAGTGGGAAGAGGAAAGAGTAATCAGGAGGGCAGTAGATAGCGATTGATATTGCATTTAAGTATTTGAAGATTAAAATTGGCTGGAAAGTATGGAGCTGGAAGGGAGTTCCACAAGCAAGGCAGTAAAGCCACTAAGACACAAGAGGCTACTGGGTGTGAAGAATTAGGAACAGAAACATTAATAATGAGCGGGAAGAGGAAAGTAATCAGGAGGACGGTAGATAGCAATTGACATTGCATTTACATTTTTGCACATTAAAGTTGGCTGGAACACGTGGAGCCAGAAGTGAGTAATAAAAATGTCTGGATTTACAAATAAATCCATTAATTCTTTCCAAAGTTTATATATAATATATATAATGACACGGCCGTGATCAGACAGATCTGTAACATCAAGCTAAGTGAGTTGTTGGCATGGCTTGGTTTCAAGGATTCCGACCTCATTCTGAGAGAGAGAGAGAAGGCTTTGCTTGTATGGACATGTGGAGTGTTCCAGCAGTGTTATCAAGTGCATCATGACTTTCAGGTTAAAGGAAAGTGAGTGTCTGGGGTGGCCCAAGATGTCATGGAGGGAGCTGACAGAACGTGATCACAGACAGTGGAAGCTCACTGCAGTCGACCCTCATGACAGATGCATTTGGAGATCTGGAATGAGAACTGCCATGCATGCAGCTAGCCAGTCACTTGGAACGGGGTCCATTGATGTGGACGATACTCCCATAAACAAAAGCAACTGATAAAGAAGAGAAAAAAAGAAGATATAAATTACTTTGATGAATAAATTTGTATATATGATATATTTCTAATCCAGGGCAGTAGTCATTTGATACTTTATTGTGAACAATCCCCTTAAATTGCCAATAGCAACCTTGAGAAGAGGTTCTTTTTTATTCTCCTCCTTTATCTCCAGTGTGAATCTGCACATATAAAGTAGATGCTGGTTTCATGGCAAGATGAATTTGTTAAATTATTCTCTCTTCATAAATTTATTACAATAAAATCTTGTATTGACAGTCCCAGAAACCAACAGACTCTGGCTTTAAGTTTAAAACATTTAAAACTTTATTTAAAGCTATATAGTAATTTAAAAGTAAAATACACATACATATAGATTGTATTTACATTTATTTACTATAATTTTGTACTGTACTGGGTGTTTTTAGGCCATGAAAAAAGTACTTAAAATTAACAAATGGCTCTTCTCCTCTTCAGTCAGTTATGTACCATGCGTGATACATGCTTAGGCGATCATGTGTCTTTTGATACATGACCAACGAGGCAGAATTTATCCCTGCAGTAGGTTGCCATTTCTTTCTGCAGTAGACCAGTTGCCATCCAAGGCTATAGAACCTGGTCTGTCCTGCTGTTTACCCATAGCTGGGGGAGAAGAGGATTCATACCTTTTTCCAAAGGTATTAGCACGTAAGTGAATGTAATGGATTTGACTGGAATTCAAATTCTGCTCTCTGATTCCTCAATCTGAGCCACTATCATTACTCCACTGTGCCACCCACTATTAGTCTAGTAAATTGAGGTTCCACTGTATCATGTAACATTTGATGCCACCAATATGATTTTGTGTAGATATAAGAACCAAGATTCTTTCACACTTGGTAATCTCTTGCATCTTGGTGACTTTATTGCCTTGCTTGAAGTGAAATGATTAAAAATAAAATCCAGAACTTTTGGCTTCCTGTAATTGTGGACATGCTTGGTATCAGTTTCGATGCATCCAGAATCTAGGCTAAGGGCTTAAGGCCACATCATGTTAGAACATTGGTTACCATATGATCACTGAGGTAAAAAAATGTAGAGCCTTGTCAGTAGCAAGGTGGGTGACTGTTTGGGAATGCAGGTGCTATAGGCTTGGATGTATGGGTGGTGTAATGGATAACTACTCAAAATTGGAGAGCTGAGTTCCAGATCCAGTCAGGTTTCTTATAGTCGCTTACAAATACCTTTGGGAAAGGTCTGAATCCACCTCTTCTCCCTCTAGCTATGGGTTAATTAGTGGGGCGTGTATCTAATATTTATTTTAGTCGGTCTTTTGATAAGTTAGAAGCATGACAAGAAAAATTAAAAAAAACTCAGAATTTTAGGACACGCCTATGCACTTCCTCAATGAAATGAAAAATGAAGTGGGATTTTCCTTTCGCTCATATATATATATATATATATATATATATATATATATAATGAGATATATATATAATGAGATATATATATAATGAGATATATATATAATGAGATATATATATAATGAGATATATATATAATGAGATATATATATAATGAGATATATATATAATGAGATATATATATATATATATAATGATATATATATATGATATATATATATATATATTATATATATATCATATATATATCATATATATATATATATCATATATATATATATATATATCATATATATATATGTTGTATTTATGGGTAAAAGTGAACCGTATCAAGGATAGTGCATGTGTAAATACAAAATGAACACTGACGTCAACAGTTTCATGCTTGAATGCAAACCTCTAGGCATATATACACACACACACATATAAATAAAAAGAAAGAACAGTAAGATATATAATCCGGTGTTCTTATAGATATTTTTACAAAATAGTGCTCAATGTAAATTTACAGAGCATTAATATTATAAATTAATTGATTTAAAATGTGGTTTTTCTGCTTGAGGATGAAATGGAACTAATGTCTTTAATTTAATTACAAAATTAAATTCGGACCTTCCATTCTTGAAACATGGTTAGAACTGTGTAACGGAAAAACCATATTTTAAATCAATTAATTTATGATATATATAAATAATGTAAATAATTATATAGGCCACACTACAACATGTTTGACACGCAGACTCTCTGACAATAGCTCAATTAGATCTCATTTAAATATTCATGGAGACCTACTGGACAGTATTCGTAACATACTTGTTGACAACACTAATATAATAGCATCATCTGCATGCAAGAAAGGCTAAAAATAATGGAAGCCTTATTAATAAAAAAAAACAAAAAAAACAACACTTAATATTATTAACTTTAAACATAGATACAATATCTTGATCGTGTTTTGAAAAATGAAAACTTTTTATTTTTAGGACAGTTTTTATATAATTTATCATCCGAAAAGAAAAAAATTATTAGATTGCATGAGAAATTGTATAAAAAAAATAAATAAAAACACCTTGTCTGTCGTTTTCAATGAAATGTGCATGAAAGGATTGCTGCCTAAATGCATACACTTGTGTGTGTGTGTGTGTGTGTGTGTGTGTGTATATATATATATGTATATATGTATACATACATACACATCATCCAGAAGGAAAATTTGCCTCAGCTGGCATGGTTCGTCCTCTGATGGACTTCATCAAGGCAAATGTAAGGATTTTATTGCAACAAGTATTGATAAACAAAAGTAAAAACGTTAATTTTTTTTAAAATGATTAAATTTAAGGAATGCTCATAAATATTCATTAGGTTAACAAAACTCTGGTAAATTATGGGGGGTGCTAAGTGTTGTAATTTATATCATTGGTGACTCTGTCATTAGTGTTACCCTGGCTTCGACACTTTGTTAGAAGCAAGGCAGTCTGCCCACCCACAAATAAATGCAATCCTCCTACCCTTGTGAAAATCTTGTTAACAAATTTTAGTGTCCTTTTTCTTGCTTGCTGCCCATCCCATAATCTAAAGTCTTCTCTTTCACTCAAAACACTCTGGCGATGTCTTTAAAAATTTGAACAGGATATTCAAAAGGATGTGGATTTTTATAACCAATTTCACAAAGCTTCACAAATGTTCAATATGCACTCTGCCTGTGACACGACACACGTCAAGTCAACAGTCCAGCTCCTGCCAAACACGCTGTAGCATGTCTTGCGTAACATTATTCAGCACCTCAGTGATTCTCTGCATAAGTTCCTGTAGGCTTGTAGGAAGAGGCAGGGGATATAGATCTGTCCTTTCACATAGACCCATAGAAAAAAATCACAAAGTGTCAAGTCAGGTGAATGTGGTGGCCATTTCAACAGCACATTGTCATTATCACTGGTACACCTGATCTATCTACCTGGTTGATTTTCATTGAGATTGTGCAGTCAACTTGGCTAGTTTTTACACATTTCTCTAAAATTTAAGATCATTTGAGTGAGAATTGGCTCCAAAATGATGTCAATTTTTTTTCAAGCACCCTGTATACAGCTTTCTTTGGATTTTCTGTTTTTTATATTCTTTGAGTCATGTAAGGAGGTTACAAAAAATTGTACTCAAAAAAAAAAAAAAAAAAAAAAAAGTTTTTCTTTGAGGACTGTAATATCGAGGAATGGTACAGATGAAATATGGCAGTATTGAAGCAACACAAAGAATTTTGTCCAAACTGCTCCTGGAATAATATTGTAACTAAACTTCATTTTATTTATTTTTGATGCAATGTATAACGAAAAGTATTTGATAGCTTTTAAAATGTGTCTTACAGATTGACATTTGACGTCATGTGATGCCCCTACCCTACAAAGAATTTAGTTAATATAGTTAGTTAATCTAGTTTGCGTGCAAATTTGAGTTATCTCAGACACTAATGTTTACCCAGATGTCATAGATTTAGTACTTGTACCTAATAATGGCATTCCAAATTTCCAGTAACCAGTTCTGTGAAGGCAGGTAATCTTTATTTCTTTTTGATCTGAGAATGGAAACAAATCATTTTATAGTATCAAAAAGAATTAAACCATTTTGATAATTTAATAGAAAATATATATATATTTAAGATTGAAATTCTGTTCTCATCATATTTCTGTTGAGAAGTCTGATGCTTTTTAACCCTAGTGTCATCAGCTGTGTTATGGTTTCTTAACCACATTTGAACCGAATTGCTGCCATCCCAAAGATCTTATGGACAACCCATGAAATTTAAGACTAGAAGATTTGCCACATTTTTAACTTCAAGATTTTTTTTGTCAGGATAAATTATGTTCATCACAGAAAACACTCTTTAAGCCTCTGCAGAACTTACAGTAATGGTATTAATTATATTTTTAACTCTAGTGTCATCAGCTGTGTTATGGTTTCTTAGCCATATTTGAACTGAATCCCTGCCATCCCAAAGATCTAATGGAACTTCATGATTTCTATTGTCAGGATAAATTATGTTTATCACAGAAAACCCTCTTTAAGCCTCTGCAGAACTTAGAGTAATGGTATTAATTATATTTTTAATTCTAGTATCATCAACCATGTTATGGTTTCTTAGCCACATTTGAACTGAATCACTGCCATCCCAAAGGTCTAACAGAAGGCCTATCAAATTTAAGACTAGAAGATTTGTCACATCTTAACTTGAAAAACAATTTCTTCTGTCACAATAAATTATATTGATCACAGAAAACCCTTTTTCAGCTTCTGCAGAACTTACGGCAATGGTATTAATTATATTTTTAGCTATTATATATCGGCTATTAATATATGAAATTATTTTCAGATAATCCAACAACCAGTTCACTAAGTCTTAATTATTTTAAGAATTGGTTTGTGCAAACCAGTAGGATGCCACGACTGCTTGTACCTCACAACATAATACTATAATATTAAATATAAACTAGTTTTAAAAAGTGAAATTTCACGGTTTTCCCATTTGAAATTGTTAATGTATCTTAATTCCTAAGTTAATGATTGAATAAACTCATGGCAAGTTCTACGACAAAATTACCATAGAAATTCCCCTATCACATTGTTAAATATTTGTGCTTAGCAATTTTAATAAAATATTGCAATAACAATCATAAATATGAATGTTGGTCATTATTTCAAGAAGTAAGGGGGTACAAGTGAGTGGTCAAATCATATAGTTGAGCTTAACAACTTTAACAAAATATTGCAATAACAATCATAAATATGAATGTTGGTCATTATTTCAAGAAGTAAGGGGGTACAAGTGAGAGGTCAAATCATATAGTTGAGCTTAACAACTTTAACAAAATATTGCAATAACAATCATAAATATGAATGTTGGTCATTATTTCAAGAAGTAAGGGGGTACAAGTGAGAGGTCAAATCATATAGTTGAGCTTAACAACTTTAACAAAATATTGCAATAACAATCATAAATATGAATGCTGGTCATTATTTTAAGAAGTGGGTACAAATGAAAAGATTTGAAATTGACAAATTTTCCATTTCATTGAAACAGTCAAATCCTGTCATTGATATACCTTTTGTCTTCCATCTCAAAATGGAATAGTCTATTTATAAGGTATTGGCAGATGTTCAACTCTTCAACCTTACTTTCTTTCACTGAAACCAAGCAACGTCTTGGACATGTTTTGTCCTTCAATGTGATCAAAATAGAATAGTCCATTATTTATGGCATATGGGTGGGGTGTAACGGTCGTGCAAACTAATGAAGAGAGTGAAAAGTACAATTATTATACGATTGGGAGGTCTTCTATGTGAAGCAGAACCATGTGGTAGGCTAATATTTAAGCAGATATCATAGACTATCAGTACTTGTCCCTCACCTAACTCCATAATACTGGAATATTAAATGTAAATAAGGGAAGTCTTCTATGTGAAGTGGTGGTATCTGGTAGGCTAATGTTTACCCAGATGCCATAGACTATCAGTACTTGTCCCTAGCCTAACTCTATAATACTGGAATATTAAATGTAAATAAAGGAAGTCTTATCAATATGTAAATAGGAGTGAAAAGGAAAATGATTGGAAGTCTATGACCTGAACAACTTCTAATTATCACCATTTTGATATCAGGTCTTTCAGATACAGATTTTGGGAAATGGGTCAGCCTGATAGCACCCACCTCTCGTAAGTTCAAGGAAAATGTATAAATAAAAAATGTGACTGTTGAATCCACATTATTACAGAATGTCTTGTATGTGAAGTGGAGTATCAGTATTTTTCCCTAGCTAAAATCCATAATACTGGAATATTAAATGTAAATAAGGGAAGTCTTCTATGTGAAGTGGAGGTATCTGGCAGGCTAATGTTTACCCAGATGGCATAGGCAACCAGGTACCTAACTCTAATACTGTGAAAATTAAGTCACCTAATAATGTAATTATTTATGTGTGAACATATGTTTTATTTGTCCTGTTTTGTGGCTTATTATGAATTTTTTTTTTTTTTTTTTTTTTTTTTTTTAATTATCCCAATTGACTCTGATTTTGTTTGGGTTTTGTTGTTTCCTGATGTATGTTCTGTTCATTTTGACTGCCACACAATTGCTTATGGTTTACTCTGACATTTCTAAAACCATATTGTTCAGTTCTTGTTATTTAATTCTAGCTTATCTAATATCTAACTTATCTAACTTATCTCCTTATTTGATAGAACATTTCTTTTGACCTGTTCATGTCTTTTTTTCACAAGAGAAAAATATTATTACAAACTGACAAGTTTGAACTTTCTCATATTTGTATGGGAAAATATCAGCTCAAATTTGAATGACAGAAATATTTGTTCTTTTTCATTATAAGTCTTGGAAATTTCAAAGTTGTCGTAATTAAGAAAAATATATAACAGAGTGGTGGGGAAAACTAAATGATATCCCTAGGCATGAGGGGTGGAACAAGAACAGGCTATCGCTGTATATTAAATAAAGGGTTCAGTTCAGAATTCCCTATAGATGACACAGATTGATATGTACTTGAGGAAGGCTGGAGGACACAATGTCTGAAGTGTTATGAGGACAATAATGTGAATAAAAATAGTGTAACCTCTCATTCCAGAAATTCAAACAAAAGTGGAAAAAGATTTTTCTATGACGAGTTTCATTCTTTAGGACATCATCCGACTAAGTTTATGTTTACATTGATTCAACTACACATTCACACAAACGAGACATGTTGGGAAATTTAAATTTAAAGATTATTCAAACCACCTGTTGCCATGTAGAAAAAACTACATGGCAACAGGTAACAGGTGGTTTGAATTCAGTTTCCTTCTCCTAGACTTGTTGCCACCTTAACCATAAGTAACATGTAAGTGAATGTAAAGAACTTGAACAGGTGCATATGCACACACACACATACATACATATATATATATATATCTATATATATATCTCCAAGTATAGGATTGGTGTATACGGCATAAATTCCAATAACCAACAAATACTATTCTTAAGAGTAGAGCAAATAGAATCATTTATTCAAAATAGCCATTTTGTTTCAACACTTCTGGTGATCAGAAGTGTTGAAACAAAATGGCTATTTTTGTAGCGATTTTATAACATTTTTATGTTAAAATTTTTGAATAAATGATTATATCTATATATGGTATCAAATGACAATAGGAGAAAATCTTAGATTTTGCCGATGCATTTCGTCTTCCGACTTTTTCAAGGCAAAAATGAAATCAAAATGTTTTTGTATAACAACAAAAACATTTTGATTTCATTTTTGCCTTGAAAAAGTCGGCAGACGAAACACGTTGGCAAAATCAAAGATTTTCTCCTATTGTCATTTGATACCAATCTGTCTTGCTCACAAATCATCTGGGAATTTAAATATATATATATATATATATATATATATATAAAATTTCTCGGTTAACTTGTTGAAAAAGACTATGTATAAAGGAAAAAGACAATAGGAAAACTGTATTGGCCAATGCGTTTCATTCAATGTGAACTTTTTACTTTTTATGCAAAAACATAATGAATTTCGTTTTTGCCTTGAAAAAGTCCACATTGGACAAAACGCGTCAGCTAATAATACAGTTTTCCTATTGTCTTTTTTTTTTTTTTTTTTTTTTTTTTGTGTGTTTTGGGAATAAGATGCAGCTGATTTCATTAACATCCTTTTCCTTTTGGTGTCCACAATTTCGATATAAAAGAATGCTACTTTAATTAAGACAAAATCATTCACTAAGATGAAAATGTTTAGAAAGTGCTTTAATCACCAGATCATCCACAGTAAATTTGCGTCCAGGTTTTTACAACATTTCATCATTCATGGCAGATCTTCTATTATGACAGTGTGGGATATTAAATAACAAAAGTGATCGAAAGAAAAAGAATATAAATGAAAGTAGCAAGATTATAGACCCAAAACATGCCTTAAAAAAAAAAAATTCATCTTTTAACTCCCACCAATTATTTGGGGGGAAAAACGTTTCATTTTCAGACAAATTTTTGTATTTGTTTTTAATATAGTAACTAAGTAACTGAGGCATGTTGAAGTACCTGGGTGGTGGCTAACACCTCTACCAGATGTATGAATTGA
>OZ010609.1:76264537-76267037 GCA_963932145.1 Acanthosepion lycidas | reverse complement strand
TTAGTTCTACCTTGAGATCTGTTGTGGTAAACTCCCCCTACAGTAGAATGAACTCTTCCTCCTCTCATAAATACTAACCGTGAGACTTCCTAGAGAGAGTCGTAGGGTAGGGGAGACGCAGTATTAACCTACCATTCGGACATACATTTCTAACTGCTTATTACTAACACTATTGCTTTGTATATATCTGTTATTCCAATACACTTGTTCAATCTACCTTCGTCTTCTGTGTCTTTCTTTTCTGGCCTCTAAAACAGGCCACAACAAGATCCAATACAGTACCATCTTTCTCAACTTGCACATAGTCCAAGAGTTCAAGAAATAATCTTTCCTGTATTTTTTTCAGGAACTGTTGAGTGGAAAAGGGAACTGATAAAAGATGCTCTCTGAAATGATGTTCAGTGTCAAATCTGCCCACAGGTATTGGTACTAAAAATAAACATCACTTGGAAGATGTTTCTTAGCAACGGTTTTCTAGAAAATATCAGCACAGTTTTGTCTGTCTTCAGAGACATCTGTAAAATGTAGTAATATCTAGAATAATTTTTTTGTGAAGCTTTTCTTGCTAAGTATGGGAATTCACTTAAATCAAGGATTATTCCAGGTTATTTAATGGTCCAAGAGAAACGCCAATGAATGCATCAACTACAAGAGTATCATAACTAAATTTAAAAATAAAATTCCAGTCAAATTTTCTTCATTTTAAAACTTCAGACTATTCAGAAATATGCTGAACATTTTGAGAAATTTTACAATTCAAGAACACATGAAGCAAAAAGAAAAATTTTAAGAATACATCTAAAGTAATAGTGATCAAAAACATTCCATTTTCTTTGAATTAGAAACACTATGTCTGTGAAAGGAACCAGAAAATTCAAAAAGAACTTGCTTTTTCTTCAGTGACCAATTCCAAGAGTCCAAATTGAATTTGATGCACCAGTCTGAAATTTTGACATCTCCACATTTTGCTCCAAAATTATAAGAGTCTTCAAATAATTTTGGGTGGGACAAAGGTGAAAATTAGCAATGTCAGAATGGAAATAAAATGGAGGATTGTTATGAGATACACCCAACATGAGTTGGCAAAAAGCCATTGCAACTATTGAAAGGTAGAACTGGGTTAGTCTGTTGAGATTAAAATCAGTAAGGATTTATTATCTGGCAATATATTAGGTTGGTGCAAAAATAATGACGTAACAATGTCGTTTTTTTGACGTTAAAAAATACGTCAAAAAACGACATTATTACGTCATTATTTTTGCACCAACCTTTATTTATTATATATATATATATATATATATATATATATATATATATACATATACACACACTGATTACCCTACAGGTGAAAACAATAAGTTCTGACTAATTTGAAATCTGTAAAGTTTCAATAAATCACCATGCCTTCATAAAATTCAGCAGAAATATACAAGTCAAAGAAAAGTATTTACCTTATTTACATCAAGACTAATATCATCATCCTTAATTTAATGTTGTCCTCTTCATTATAACATAATTCCCTCTAGTCATCATCAGGGCTCTGCCAATCTGGGTAGCCTTTAGGAAATTTTGAACTAAACAATGACCTGGGACAATAACTTAATGGATTCAAGCATTGGTTAATGAATTTATGACATAGCAATGGTGAGTTCAATCCCTGGTCCTGTTCAGTAAAAATAAGGAAAGTAATAAATGAGGTGTACTAAAAAGGAAACAAGATGTCCCTAAATATGGACAGTAATGAGAACAATCTACCCCTATTGAATAAATGGAAAGGTTCAGTTCAGAATCCCCAGAAAGTTACCAGGATCAGGAAATCTAAGGAGGGCCCAACAGTTGAAATGTTGTGATAGAAAAAGATTCAGACATTAGTTTAAATATTAATGTCACTTCTCATCCCAGAAAGCCAAAATGTTGTGATAACAACAAAGGTGAGGATATTAGTCTGACTGTAAATAATGGAAATAATGATAATTCTTCATCCCAGAAAGCCAAAACGTTATGGTAATAACAATAAAGATGAGGATAGTAGTCCAAATGTAAATAACATCAACTCCTCATACAAGAAATTCTGTCAGAAATCAAAGTATTTGGGAAGAATAATTTAGCATTATGACCCATATCAATGTTCATGTACTAAATACAACATGTATAATACAATCCCCCCCCCTTTTTTTTTAAAGCAAAAAGCATGAATGCATTTTATACAATGCAGACATAAAATGACACACCCTTTTCTTGTGTAATAAAAGACATTAACATTCTCTGTATATGTGTACAAGGTGGTGTGTCTTTTTCTCTCATCCACAAAATTTAACCTCCTATTCTTGTACATAAAAAGAAGAAATATGTTTTGTTTTTTTTTTTTTGCTTTTTTTACAAAGTCTGATGTACCAAGTATGCAATCTGGCTCAATTATTTCTTTTAATGCCCACGCCCCAACACAGCCGGATACTTATCTGGTACAGCATGCTAAGTTTTTTTCCAATAATTTTCTCTG
>OZ010609.1:76247037-76259537 GCA_963932145.1 Acanthosepion lycidas | reverse complement strand
GAGAAGCTATTAGTGAAGTTGCATGTCTCGAATTTTAACAAAAATCTCAGGCTAAATGCTTTCCTCTCATATCCATTTCTTGTAAAAAATTATAGTTTAATAAATAAATTAGAAGTAATTTAAAATGGTGACTTACTTTTCACTCAACCTGTATATGAACATTGATGAATGTACTCAAATTTAAAAACCTTGATAAACTAATGATATATTTGTCTCTGTATATCAACACAGTGCAACAAAATAAATCATACACATTGCTTTCTTTCATTTTTTTGGGATCTGATGAAGCCTAGGATAACAAAAAGCATAATCAAATTTATTTTGAATAAAACGCTTTCCATTTGTGAAATTTCTTATAGAAGACATAAACCAGGAAAATGAGTGGTGTATATACCGAACTTAATCACAAAATAAGTCCTTTGAAATGTTCTGTTAAATATTGTTGCTAGATTTTCTTATTGAGCACTTTATTTACAAAGGTTTGCTCATCTTCAAATGTATTCTAGTAATTCTATGAGATTTTTAAGAATTTGAGATATATATATATATATATATATATATATATATATATAATAGTAAAAAAATAAAGAACAATAAGGTATATAATCCAGTATTCTTATTGATATTTTTATTTTTACAAAACTGTGCTCAATGTAAATTTATAGAGCATAAATATTATAAATTAACTGATTTAAAATTATGGTTCCTTTGCTTCAAAGCAAAGGAACCATATTTTTAAATGTTTTATCTATCTCTATATATATATATATATATATAATGTGTGTGTATTAGGTTGGTGCAAAAATAATGTTGTTTTCTCACATATGTTAATATGTGAGAAAACGACATTATTTTTGCACCAACCTAATATATATATATATATATATATATATATATATATATAAGTGGGTGTATGAAGTGGCACTGAAAAGTTTTCAGCCTGACCTACTTCTTCAAATCTGATTATACATTCAATTTTTTTTTTTTTTTTTTTCTGTTTAATCAATTCTTAGCCAGGCTAAATTGTTCAGTATTCTTGCGTATATATATATATATATAGTGAGCATTTTTGTTATTTATGTTTTTGTAAAACATTTTTAACTCCAAACAAGTAACACATTGTTCAAAGATAAAGGTGTATACAAAAGTCTTCTTTTATCCCCTCTCCTGTTGACAACAAGCCCATTTTTCAGGAACATGGTGAAAGTTGATAAATATTTGAAACCTTACAGTTTCTCTAAACAACGACTTCTTTCTTACAGTCAACCAACTTATCTGGATTAAAAAAAAAAATAATTACATGTTTAATGTTGTTCATTTTAGTATCCATAGTGAAACATAATTTTCATTTTCCCCAAATTTCTTGAAGCCAAGTAACTTAATGCAAATATTTTACAAATATATCTTTCATCTACCTTTTCTACCAATTAGTAATAGTCTTAAATTCTCTGAATTTCTTAGATGAAGCCTTGGCAATTATTATTCATTTTTCACTAGTATTTCTTTCATCTTATTTCTTTTGCTTTTCCATCAAGTAGTAATAGTCTTAAGTTGTCTGAATTTCTTAGATGAAGCCTTGGCAATTATTATTCATTTTTGACAAGTATTTCTTTCATCTTATTTCTCTTGCTTTCCCACCACATTACTATTAGGTTGGTGCAAAAATAATTTCGTTTTCTAACATATGTTACTATGTGAGAAAACGAAATTATTTTTGCACCAACCTAATACTTTGCACCAGATGCAAACCATCCCGACTCGCTTGCTTCTATGTAATTGTTCATCACAAATAAAAATGTCAGAAATCCAGTCACTATGAATCTATTACATTTCCTGTTTAGTGCAAACAAACAATAGCCCTTGTGTAAGAATATGCAGCAATTTTTGCCCAAACTTTCCAATGACCAGCCAATGATTACCTCACATTGCATTTTGATTTTTGATCTTGTCAGTGTGCATTGACAGGACATGCTGCATGGCACAATGATGAATGTCGTCATTGTTATGTTTGGAAATAAGAATGAAAAGTAGATGTTTTATTCAGGACTTGGCCTGCTTGGCTTTTAAGTGATACTTTGGACAACATCTGCTTTATTTGGTCTAACATCTCGGCTCTTCTACCAATTCCTTTCCTGTTTACTTGTCCAAACATGGTGGCTTGCAATACAAATGAACAGCACAGGAAACCTGTAAGTGCCAAGGGTGAACCAGAACTCTCCCCAATCCCAAGCATGACTCTTTATATAGGCTAGAATCCGGATTTTCCGTCTTTCTGCTTTTGTTGCCACTTGATCCCCAAAAACTTTTAATCCACTCCTTTACTTCCCATTTCCCTTCAGTCAAAGTGGATGCCACTTAGAAAACCCGAATGTTGGGCCATTAAACAAAAACACTTGACATTGGGATAAAACCACATCTTCCCCGTGGGGGTGTCTATAGTATCACACTGGTATAAATTGGTAAATCAATAGTGAAACTTTATAATCAGTTTAAATTTTACTTATCCTATTATCTAGATTGGTAAAGTTTTGTCCATATCAATATACTAGCTTAATAGTCGCCCTATTGGGTTGCGTTTAAGCTAGCTCCTGTGAAGGGCTCTTGATTGAGCCTTCATTACAATAGATAGAAAAGAGTAGATGCGATAGGCAACAATAAACTACAGAAGAACACAAAATTGATTGCTGCATTTAAGTATTGCATTAATATTTAAGCTTACTTTTTAAAAGTTCAACAATAATTCTTCTGCTGTCACTTAATTTAAAGCCAATTTGATGTTCGTAGATCCTTCCTTTCTGTACAAACAATTATTTTTATTTGGATTTCACAATTAATTTTGATTGATTACTCTTAAATTCATTTTCAAGTTATAAAAATTGTTATTGTACAAAAAATTTGTTGCAAAACCTCACCGAAAACAATTGTAATAATGAAAACTTGAGAATCCAAAATTTCAGTATTGCAGGTCCAAATCTGACTTGGAATGTTTTTAATTTGTTCATAGTCAGCTTGATTCCAAAACGGTATATTTTGGACTACAACCTCTAGAAGTAAAGTTAAAAAAAAGTGTGACATTGACATTCACATTTATTATATGAGGTCAAATCTTATCAGAGTATATTTTGATTCTTTTTGCATTCTCTGATGCAGTGATACAACAAAAAAGCAACAAAAATAAGATGAATCAAACTTGTAAGGTGTGGTGGACTAATGTTTATTGGGTCGGATTGAGGAATCATAGAGCCAAGTTTGAATTCTAGTCGAGTTCATTATATTCACTTATGTGCTAATACCCCTGGGGAAGGTATGAATCCATCTCTTCTCCACCCTGCAGCTATTAATAAAATAGCAGGATAGGCAGGGTCTGATTAACCTTGGGTGGCAACCATAGACTGGAGAAGAAAATTCTCAATTCAAACCACCTGCTTCCTTGAAGGCCTTGTCTCTTTAGGCAAATGCTAGAAGATAATTTATAAAAACAAATTCACCTATGAGAAGAGGGACAGAATAACCTCAACATCTTTGGTGCAAAAGGAACCAGCAAGCCATTGCACTATTGACTTGAATGTCACCATGAACAACAATTGTGATATGGAGAGAGAGGTCGTGACTAATGCTAACTATATAAATGAAATCTAATATTTGGGAGGAACTTTCAATCCTTTTAGTGGTGACGACTTTGTTGTCCTCTCCTTGATTCTTTTATAGAGGACATAACAGACACAATGTCATCTAAACTGTTTTCTGAGTGTGTTATTATTTTGTCATCTGCAACCAGATTGCTAATTTTTCTAGTGTGTGGCTTCTGGCCATGTAATGTTGAAAACATTGGTTCCCATGCGATCACCAAAGTTAAGCAACATCAAGTCTGCTCAGTACCGAAATGGGTGATCACTTGGGAATACCAGGTGCTGTAAACTTTTATGTGTGGGTGGTGTAATGGATAATGGCTTGGGAATTGTTAATTGGAGGGCCAAGTTCCGATTCCCGTTGGGCATGTTATATTCACTTATACACAAATACCACTGGGGAGGTATGAATCCACTTCTTATACCCCACCCCAGCAATGGGTTAATTCATAAGACTTTTATCACGAAACCATTATTAACTCAAAAAAAATGTTTTACAATTTAAAAATATATTCTGGCTTTAAATAGCCTACAAAGGGTTGATAAGCTGTAGAAAATGATTCAATCAGTAAAATACTGATTAGCATGTATTTTGGATTTATTTACGTTCTCTGGAACATAAATGTTATAGAAACTACTGTGATCACAAAATGAGTGATCAGTTTATATATGAATAGTGATATAGAATTGTTCCTCCACTTTATAATTTATTGTCTATCAAATTCTGATTAGGTATTAATTCACTTTTCATCCCCCAGCTATGGGTTAAATAGTAAGAAAAATGAAAAATATTCTTACAATCTAAAAATATTTTCTGGCTTTAAATAACCTACAGGGGGTTGATAACCCATAGAAAACAAGTTAATCAATTAATTTCCTTTGCCTCTTCCTTAAAGCTACAATAACTGAGTGTAATAATTATAAAGAAACAGTTCTGGTTTCCTTTTGTTGGAAGAAGACACTGCTTATCTTCAGTTTCTTAAAGAGTCTCCATTTTTACAGGTGTTGCTTCTTTTATTTTTTTTTTTTTTTTTTTTTTTTTCACCTTTCAGCCTTCATCAAATAAACCAATGATTGGTTTTCATTAGTAAATGCCTATTGATTTTCACAAAATTTCAATCTTTTTTTTCTTTTTAAATGCCAAATATTACACTACATCAGGGCCATTCCTATTAAAGTTTCAGTCCTGGGTATGATGATAAACTACATCCAGCAGCAAGGCCTCGATCAGGAGATTTTGAGGAACCTGAAACCACCTCTTAATTGCTGTTGTTTCCAGGTCCATTCTGACCCAGGGTGATACTACCTGTTAGGATCCCAGCAATGGGCAAATAGGGAACTTCAAAACTGGGGTTAAAACATGAAAATGTAAAAATACATTACAAAAAATTACCAGCGATACCTTTATAGTAAAAAAAAAAAAAAATAAAAAAATACCAACGCCCACAAGAAAATAAAATTTTTGGCATTAAATGACTCGTAAATTGAGATAGACAAACCTCTCATCTACAGACCCCCATCAACGGACTGTGGATGCAACAGACAAAATCTGCAAGCAAAATAAAAATCTGCAGGCAAAAAAAAAAATCCCAAATCGTCAAAGATGTCTTTAAAATTTGCGGGCTTAGTGGAAGGACTCATATTAGTTCTCAAAGTGACCACTTGGTGGCAGGCCTTACACTTGTAAACAAAGATGGCTGTATAGTATATAAAGCACGATACATTAGTACGTGTGAAAGTCACTGTGAGAAATCTTATTTTATTTCGATTAATATATCTATATTAAGTATATATTTATTTATACCATATATACATGTTTATAGTATTTACATAACTACTGGCAGTTACTATAGTTGTTTTATAACTTAAAAATAATCCCTTTGGCATCTATGGGCAAACAGCTTTAATGGACCACCCCTTCCCCCTATTTGTCTGTTGATGAGAGGTTTGCTTTCAGTATCTCTTGTGTGTGTCACATTCACTGTACCCTCTGTCCTTATTACATTTTCCAGAAATTTCAGTTGTCTCTTTTTCATTGTTAGGATCAGTCTCATTATAATCTTTTGGGCAAGTGAAACCCAGATAAAATTTGTGAGCAATCTACAACTTCTTATCTTCTGTTGCTTAAAGTAACTTTTGGTTCCTTCAGGGCATGAGCAATCATAGCTCTCCACAATTTCTCATCTTTTGACTCTTTGCCCTTGTCTTGCCTTCCTTTCTTATAAACTCATTAAGTAGGTTTCTCATTGTTTTCCATTGTTTCTCTTGTCTTTGCTATTACTTGTGAGTGTTAAATTCTTCAGGCCTTCTTTCCTCATTATGTCTCCTTGAAATTTCAATGACCACTTTCTAAGTTTAGCTATTATGTTACTGACACATCCTTGGTCTTAGATTTCTAAAAGATTGAACTAAGTTCTCTAAATGTTGTCTTGATTAGAAAGAAAAAAATCCGCTGTGTTAAAGTTTATCTAAATCTTTCAGTTACATCCTGATTTTTCGAAGATCACTTTCATTCTTTAGGGAAAAGCAAGCAAAGGACAGTATCGTTTACACCATCTTTGTTTCTGTAAAAGGCAAAAAAAATACTCAAGTAACATATGACTCACATAGATTTTAATGTTCAATAAACACTCCTGAAATTCTATTTCAATTCCTAGAAAGAGAAAGAAAACAGGTGAAAGCAATTTACAAGATAATAAACAGTTGATTATATAAGACTTCCTTCTTTTCTAGAGCCTCTTTCGATGTTTAACACGTGTCTTGCTATACACCTGTCAGTTCCTGTTTCATGGAGAAATTTAGCTTAAAAAGACTGATGTAATGTTTTAGGATTTTTATTGGACACTCAAATTATTTAAAATACAAAAAAGTTCTACGTATTTTTATTTCTAATTATAATTCTTTACGGAGCTAAAGATGACCTAGGGTCTTAGTATGTAGGTCTCCACTGGGGAAAGAACCAAATAACTTGTGAGTAGCTATCTGTCAATGCTCTAAAGCAGGGGTCAGCAACCTATGGCACGCATACCACATGTCACACCAAACAATTTCCTATGGTACGTGTGCCACACATGGCATGCCAAGCAATTTCCAATAGCGTGCAGCCGTGAATGACATCGCAAAGTCCGAACCAATAACTACAATGCAAAAAAAGTTTCAATTTTAATATATACTAAAGTATATATACTATATATTACTATATAAAATCTATTGTAGAACAGGTATATGTCCTTGACTTCTATAAAAATACATAAGCTGTTGGCACACTGGATGATTTTAAAACCCTAAGTCGGCATATAGTTAGCAAAAGGTTGCCAACCACTACTCTAAGGCAAGAATGGACCAGAGTGACATTGGTTTTGGGAGTTGTGAACCAAAATGAACTAAATATTTAAAAAAAACTAAAATAAACATATTTTCTAATGGTACCAATACTCAGAAAACTTTAAAATTATTATCTAGCTACTTTGAGCAATAAGAATGTATAACTACTCTCCAAGCTTAAAAGAAGAATCATAATTAAATTGATTATAAATAAAAATGATATGTTCATTATTAATTAATCATAGGTAAGGATCAGAAGCTCATGAATGATTGAAATAAAGTTCATATATATATATATATATATATATATATATATATATATAATAGGTTGGTGCAAAAATAATTTTGTTTTCTCACATAGTAACATATGTTAGAAAACGAAATTATTTTTGCACCAACCTAATATTATTCCAGGATCATTTCCCAACTTATTCAAGATGATCTTCAACATCTCTAACCTTCTAACTTTCTTTCCTGGAGTAACAAGGTGCCTCACACGTTTCACGTATGATTTCATTTTTAAGTCTTTTTTTTTCACTGCTCTTTGGACTGTCTTAGCTGAGAGTCCTTTCTCATGTGTCAAACAATTTATAGATTGAGTTGGATCTTTTCTAATTAATCTCTTTAGCTCAAAGGTATGAATGTTGGTACTATTAGTTAAGGCCCGGATTATCTTTTTCCCCCTCACCCTTGTTTATTTTGGAAGAAAGTTGGCCTGACATGAAATGATTTTAACCAGTCCTCATTCTATCCTGAATAACTTGGTTTTTCAGGGATTCTTATGACAAACTGTGTCAAGATGGCTGAATGTCTTCTCTGAAAATGTGTAAAAAAAAAGAAACTCAATTAGTTCTGTGGTTTTTTTTTTTTTTTTTTTTTTTTTTTTTTAGATATTAAACATTTTCTCAGATGGATAATTATGCTTTTATACTCAGTATATTTAAAGCAAAATTACCAGCAATACACTTTATCTGTAGTTGAAGGCATGTAATTGTGTTCAAAATATTTAGATTTTGACATTAAATAACCCATATAGGTTGATATGCCACTAAACAAAATCAACCAACTAATCAACAATAAATTGACTATTACACTATATTTGAGAAGAGTTAATAAAAAAATAAAAAAAATAGGTGGTTGAGGAATCCCTGCAGTTGAAGTTATATTTTGTGAAATTTTTTTTTTTTTTTTTTTTTCTATTACACTATATTTAAGAGTTAATAAAAATAAAAAATAAAAAAAATAGGTGGTTGAGGAATCCCTGCAGTTGAAGTTATATTTTGTGAAATTTTTTTTTTTTTTTTTTTTCTTTGAAAAAAACTTGATTATAATTTGTTGCTTCTTTTCAACTCCTCACAATGTTTCTGCTGAGTTTCTCCTGCTTCTGTTATCATAAAAGTTATTTTAACCAAAGGTTGCATTTCATAATTTTTTGGCTCTTGAATCTTTCAAAAGACCTTGGCAAATTTCTGATTCTTCTCTTCGGTCTGAATAACTTTATTATTTGTGGCAAAAGAGAAATTTACTTACCTAGGAAAATAGCATATATGTTCTGTACGATATGCCAAAAACAATTAAAAACAAGTCGGTCGCAGGTGTGGCCATAAATGTATTTCGGATATGCTAATATTTTGCGTTCACTCTCGCTCCTATTGACCAGTGAAAAAATTGTTCTATCGATAAAAGTGTTCTCAAATTGGGTGTCGTTTAATTTTCTGCCTTGTCTGTCGGCTTGCATGTTGAATTTCTTACAGTTTACGTGTATTGAGATTTGTGACATTGGACTTGCGATTTGTAATTTTCAACATTCCTTCCTGTTTCTGGGTCTTTGGACTTGTGATTTGATTATATTGCTTTGGAATTGGGTTGCCTTATCAATTATTTGAACACATTGTTTGCAAGGAAAGAAACAAAGTCAAAGATTTTTGATTTGCTACATTATTTGCAGTAAATATTTTTTGTTACAAATGCACACAGCTTTCTGATGCACTCGTAAATTTGATACTTCCCCCTACTTCACAATTTTCATGTCCTATGAAAGTAACTGTTGCTATTTGAGACAAAACAGCTGTACAAGCTAGTTTTTCTTTCTCCTCAATAATTTCATAAATTGAGGCTTTGTTTCGACTATAGATTTTTGCAAATTTTGCATACAACTTTTTTCTTAAATAAATACTTTCATGGTAATTGTTCTGAGGGACTTTCATCTATAGTAATATGACTTTGAATTTAAGCCTGGTACTAGACTAGCAGCAAGAGCAAGGTCTCATCTTTTTACGATTGAAATGGCTAGATGTAACTAAGTTCTATGCTAAGTTTCTTCTCTCACACTTCTTGCTTACAGAACTCTCTTCCAGTTTCTTGCTTTCCAGTCAATTTTGATCTTTTGCTTATCACCATATAATGTTGAAACACCAGTTCCTGTACAATCACTGAAGTTAAGCAATGTCGAGGTGCTGTAAGCTTGGGTGTGCAGGTGGTGTAATAGATAATGATTCAGAATTGTTAATCGGGGAGCTGAGTTCCAATTCCACTTGGGTTTGTCATATTCACTTATGTACAAATACCCACGGCAAAGATATAAATCCACTTCAATAGGTTAATTTGTAAGACTTGTATCGCTAAATCTTTATCTCCCCCCCCCCAAAAAAAAAATTTGTTTAAATCTAAAAATATTTTCGGGCTTTAAGTAACCTGTGAAGGGTTAAACGGTAAAAAAAATGAATTCATGAATTAATTTTGATCTGAATTGAAATGCAATGCCAATTGTTATTTTGTCTTCTTAATTCCTGTTCTTTTATTGTCCTCTCACCTTAAGTGTCCTCCCACCTCACTAATATTCTCTCACACTCAGTAACTCCTTCTGACTTTTTATTGCCTTGCATGGGGTGAAATGATTTTTTAGAAAAGTGATTAATTTCTGTTTGTAATATCAGAATTTTCTGTGTCAATATTAAAACCTCATTTTGTTATGAAGTTGAAATTAAAGCAAGTACTGTAATATCCTGATTAGTGTTTCAGGACAAGAACTATTGTCATGTAAGCCCATTGGATGAAATACAAGATACAACTCTTCCTATTAAGAAATATTTGATATTAAACCAAATGTAAAAATGAATTGGATAAAAAAAAAAAAAAATTTCAAGAGTCAATGTACAAAATTATTTTTTAATAATATCAGCTTCTTCCTCTCTGTTTAAGGATGTCAGGTCTTGACCTTTAATGGCTTTGATGGTACTTATTTGATTAATTTTTTAATATTTTCAAATTTTATTATTAAAGGCTCAAGTTATGTCTCTGTCTTATTCACTGTGCCATGTGTCCTTGGGGAGATCTGTGTATGAATTTCTGGGTATTATAGACCTAATGTTTTTAGCAAACATTTTTTACCAGTTCTCATCTTGCAATTTTTTTGTTATCATTGCATGTTTTTACTAGAGCTTATATTGCAATTTTTGTTATCACTTTTCTCTGGCACTCCTTATTACTGGTTCCCATATTGTATTCATTTTTATGCTTGGTTGGCTCAGGAGATTTTTGTGGCCTAGCATATGTCCTGATTCCTTAAGTTTATGAATTTTCCAATGATGTTCTTTGTCTATGATCTTGACCTGATCTCCCAGAGGGCAGTGATCTCCCTTCTCTCTCCCTTCTCTCTCCCACTCCTGATTTTTCTACCCCCCCTTGTGTTACAGCTTTCTGGTGTTCCTGAAGCCTTACCTTGAGGGTACAGCCTGTCTCCCCCTTCATACCACAGTGGATAAAGGTGTTAGTTAGATCCAATGAAAGGACCCAAAGAGTGTGAGTTCTATACCTGGTTAAGGCAGTGGAGAACTTGGAGAGGGGAATTAACAGGAGATAACTGATAACATTAGACATGGCATGTGGAATTAGAACAGTCTACCCCAGTGTGCGAAATAATGGGTTCAGTTTGACATTCCAACCACCTGAAGAAGACCGGAGTGTACAACGGCTGAAACATAATAAATATAGCGACAAAGATGAGGACAATAGTCTGATTCATATCTTTCCCAAGTGTATTTGTGCATAAATGAATCTAACAAGCAGAACTGATTACTTTTAAAGACAATTTAGAATTAATTTTTTTTTGTTAAAGCCACAAGCCATGCAAAATTTGTAAAAACTGTTTTCATGTATTTTTTTATTTTTTCCTTAACACTAGTTTTTTAACCATTTGTCACTTGTAACTCTAATTGCAGCCTACAATTTTTGTGTAATAGTCTGAATATAGTGTAAATAATAAATTATCTCCCTTTTAATTTTTTAACCTTTTCATTTTTTGTGGAGTGAACCATTTGATGAAGTAAAGATATTTTAACAGTTTTGGTGCAACCACTTTTTGGGCAAATGACATTCACAGTTATGATTGCCTCACGTATGGAAAATATTTCATGTCTTTAACACACACTGATGAAAAGAGAGTAGATGAAAATTATAAAAAGAATTGGTAAAAATTTTGTAGAATTGTTTATTAAATATTAATACTGTCAATTTTTATTTTAAGTAACAATTTGCTTCCAAAAGAAACATCTCAGTTTTTGGTAAAATAAAGGAAAAATTCCAAACACAAAAAAAAAAAAAAAAGTAACTTTTTAACGGTAGTTTCATAGTTTATATTTTTATACCAGTGACAATTATTCAGAATATGAATTATAATAAGAATGTGACTTTTTTATTTTTGTATTTTTCTTAAAGGAAGTAGGCTTTCTTTGGTGTCATTTTATTCAACTCTCAGAACACTGATCTTGGTAGTGCCCAGATACTACACTGATCAGAGGCTAATCCTGTCATTGAATTCATTTTGTTGAGGGCAAACTTACAATTTCAGTTTTCTCTTTTTTATTTTTATAAGTCAGTTTGATGCTTTGGTACACATCATAAGTGATGTTTTTAGCCAAGGATCATTAGGGGTTCAGATCTAATCCAACTTATAATGATTTGATATTGACTTGTGTACCAGCTGCAACTCTTCTCATAATGTGAGCCACACATTATGTCTCGTCCAGCATTTTATAGTTCATTCGTGAACTACTCCCATTTCAGTTTCAATTTTCACCTATAAAAAAGGAAGTGAATGTAGTAAACTGTTTTTGCTCTCAACTGTAATATGGCATCACTCTCGAAATGAAGTGGTAAATAACAATTTGTTTCGCACACTGAGATACACACACACACACATATAACACTTTCAGCAATCAAAAGTACTAACATTATTTAAAAGCACTCAGCTGGAACTAAAAATTGAATATCACCAAAAGAAAGCTGTCTTTGTTGGGTCAAATTCCTAATAAAAGCAGCAAAGACAGAAACCAACTCCGGGGACTTCAATGATCACGCATTCCTTCATAAAATTACGACCTATAATTTGAGATATTAAAGCCTAATTTTTTAATAGTTGTGTGATGAGCAATTTTTAACATAAGGCATCAAAGATATGAAGTCTGTTTGGAAATGGTTTAGTTATTTAATATTAATAAAAACAAAAATATCTTGCCTAGAACAATGATGTCTTACTCAACATTGTAT
>OZ010609.1:76237037-76239537 GCA_963932145.1 Acanthosepion lycidas | reverse complement strand
TCACAAGTGGGAAAAAATTTAAATCTGCATAGCACTTTACTCCAATTGGCTCATTCGCTTGCTTAAACTCAACGTTGATTCTGATTCTGCAGAACTGGGTTGGGTGTGAAAAAGTATTTAACATTCTTTTTTCATTCGGTTTTTCCAGTAACAAGTCCTTTTTTTAAAGCTCATCATTTTGTGTTCATTTTGTTTAGTTCTTTTTTTTTTTTGTAACAGATTTAATGTTTAGTATAGGGCTTATAAAAAATTTGCAGTGTGAGATAGGCAAGAAGTAAGGTATGTAGCAACATCAGCACGGCAAAGGGCACTCCTTTAAAGGCAAGGAAGGGCAAAAATATTTTAAGTCAAGTAATAGCGATTGCTGTATGGGTCGTATGATTTTTGAATCAAGCACGGGCAACACCGGGCCATGCTGCTAGTTTTTTCTAAACTGCAAATTGCTGGAATGTAAAAAAAAATAAAATTGTAACCTTGCATGGAATTTGAGATGACATTTTATACCAAATATGCTTGCTTTGAAAGAGCAAACTTAGTTATTAAATTAACTCATCTTTATAAAAACTCCTCTCCCTTACTTAAAAGTAATGCTATCAGTATTCAGATATTATTTCTGAGATGACCCAAGAGCATGTTTTTTTTTTCTTTTTTTTTATATCAGGAAGGCATTTTAGAACGGTGAAAATATCATCCAATTCAGATTTCAGGCAACACTTATGGGATAACAAAAAGATAAATATAATCTTTTTCTTTGATTTCATGTTTTTGAATATGTAATTATTCCAAGAGAAAGGCAAATCTTGTTTTAATTAAAATGGGACTGTTTATAAATAAATCGTAATACAGGTGTTACAAGGCACATGTCAATTTGTTAAGAGAAAAAAAATAGTAGTGGAAAAAATGCAAATGATTGATATTCAAAGGTGTGAAAAAGAGGCAAGTCTTTTCTGTTGAAAGTGAAATGGAAGCCAAGAATGAAATGTTCACACCAGTCAAATGAGAACTCGAGGATAAGTTATTTTTTTTCCCAAGTTGAAACCTAATATGTCTCTTTCAATGTGATTTTCTTTTTCTTATCTCTTTTGCAAGAAATGCTATGATGATGCAGAACATTAAATGGCTTAAGCCTTTTAATGTTACCTGTATTTCCCTACTCGTTTCCCTGATAATTCTGATCTTCTTTACATGAGTTGGTCCTTACCTCCTCTCCTAGCTCTTGTTGAGTATCACAACTTTGTCCTCTTGGTAATTTGAATCATGTTATAGTTGATATTCCTTTTGAGTCACCTATTAGAAAGTAACCTAGTCCTAAAACTTCTTTCTGCTACAAATTATACTAAAAATTTTGTGCAACTCTTCCTTTAATGATTGTTGCACAAAATGACCTACAATGTTGATGTGCCATAAAACAAATTCAGTTCAGTCTTTCTGTGATATGCATGCTGATTGGGATTCATTTTATGACTTTCTTCAAGACGCCCATTGGATTGATATTTTTAATCTTCTTATTGAGAATTGTGCCACAGAGGTTTCTTCTGAGGTTAAAGCCGACATTGATGATGTAATACCTTCTTAGGAATGCCAGATGAAACCACAATCATCCCTATGGTTCACACCTGTCTGTTCAGCTATTATAGCCCAGAGAAATAACTTTTTGAGGCTGTACCAGCATGATAATTCCAATCACAACAGATGCTTCTTTGTGTCTGCTTGTAAAAATTGTAAACTTTTCTTCAAGGAGACTAAATCTTTATTGATAGAATGAGGCACTGTATAGCCTCTAACAAGTTTAGTTCTTGTGACTACTGGCAGCTTTGTAATAGTGTGTTTAATAAGAATCGGTCTTCTATTCCTTTTCTCTTCACTCAATTTGAGGTGTTATCATCTGCTGATAAAGCAGAATGTTTTGCATGTAAATATTCTTCCAATTCTTCTGATTCATCTGAAGAATCTTTGCCTGGCTTTCCATTTAGAACAGAGTCTCTATTGAGTGATATGCATATACACTACAGTTAAAAAATTTGACTATCCCAGGTAATTTTTTTAAATTGGTCCAAAAAGTAATTGATTTGTACTTTAAATAAGAGAAAGTTATTATACATGTTTTTTTTTTGTTTTGTTTTGTTTTTTAAAAAGTGAGATTTTTATTAGAAATTTTATTATGACAAAAAGAAAAAAGCATTTTATGATTCAATTTTGCTATTGTCAAAATATCCTCATTCTGCGTCGATGACTGTAGCACAAAATTTTGACATTCATTGCAAAAGTTTCTCAAAGTATAAGTTTGTTAATTGATTCCATTCTTTTTTTTCCAATGACTTTAAGAGCTCTTTCATTTTTGGGATGGAAAGGTTTCACTCTTCTGTCAAGTTCATCCTATACTAATTCTGGGGGTGGCTTGAAACTTTTGAACTGTAGTGTAACTCCATTCATGGTTTCTGCTATCATCTCTAAACCGGATCCCCACAAAGCATGTGTACTTGCAGTAGTCCTTATAAAA
>OZ010609.1:76212037-76232037 GCA_963932145.1 Acanthosepion lycidas | reverse complement strand
TTTTTCCCACAGTAGGTTGCCATTACTTTCTGTGGTATTGCCATCCAAGGCTATAGAACCTGGTCTGTCTTGCTATTTACCCATAGATGGGGGAAAAAGAGGATTTTTACCTTTCCCAAGGATATTAGCACGTAAGTGAATGTAATGGATTCTACTGGAATTCGAAATCGGCTCTCCAATTCCTCAATCCGAGCCACAATCCATTAATCCACTGTGCATGTGTTCTAATAAATGCCCTATTGTCTTAATCCCAGTCTTATAAAAAAAGTATTTATTCAATTTCAGGATGCCATCCTCCCATTATTTACATTTGGACTATTATCAACAAAGATGAAGACAATAGTCCTATTGTAAATAGTATAAATAATAACTCCTCATCCCAGAAATTCAGACAGAAAACACTTCCTCAACCTGGGTGATTATCACCCACTGGTGGGTGATTTTAACTGTTGGGTGGGTCATATAGGATTTTGAATCTTAAAAAGGTATTTGAACATATTCTACAGAAAAAAAACCTATTCAAAGAAGATCTGTAAAGAACTTGTATCAAAAATCAGGAGGCTAAATGAAAATAACTGGATTACATTTCTTGATAAGATATAAATATCTCCGTAAACTAGGAATATTTTGGTATTTTCTATATAGTTCTCAATGGTCAAGTTTGCTTTCTATTGTTCTTTAATATGGTAGTAGTAGTAGTAGAAACACTTACTGCATAAGTCAACATTATTTGTTACCTCCCTTTGGTTTTTTTTTCTTATTACATCATACAGTCAGTTTATGAACCAGTAACAAACTTTCACCAAACAATATTTGTATTCTTTTGAATATTTATTATACAGGTGTGCAGTGGAAATTTTTTTTAATGTGTAAGTGGCCTATGGCATAAAAAAGGTTGAGAACTCCTGCTCTAGATTAATGCATGCAGGTAGCTCCCATTTTAAAAAGATAGCCTTGTGTCATATTCTATTCAAGTAGGTGACTGGTTAAATACCTTCTCTTGGAGTTGACAGTGTAACTTATGTCAGTGTGTCTAAGATTTGAAATGTTGCTTGCTGTTTGACTCTTTAGCATTTGATAACAGTGTGTGTTCAGAAAGTTAAGAAGTTGGCATTGGGCTATAATAATCCACCAAAATTTGAAGAGGAGGCTGCATGATTCCTGGAGAATAGAACTTCAAATTTGGCAGCTTGTGGCAGACATAGATAAGAAGTAAAAAAACAGTTTCTGGTAAAGCAAGAGCAATTGCTTTAAGCTGTAATGTAGAAAATCTAAATCAGTATCTAGACACTAGTTGCTTTACTTGACAATTTTTTGAAAGTCTCCATTGATAAATGCTTTAATTCCATATATAAGGAATTTGATCAGATACAATAAAATCAGTAAATATAAACTAACTTTGTCTGAGGTGGCATTAGCTTTTCAATTATTAGATGGTGCTAATCTAAATGTAAGGATGCATGTGTATAATGGATAATTGCTCAGTAAAAAAAAAAATTGAGGGGGTGAATTTGAATTCTAGTCAACGTTCACTTATATACAAAATACCCTTGGGAAAGGTAAGAATCCATATCTTCTCTTCAACTCCCCGGGTGTGGGTTAAATAGCAAACTGGGCTCTCTACCAGTGGTTGGAAGTCAGTCTCAGAGGATAATTCTGAATTTAAAACCATATGTATCCTGGCAACCAAATCACTAGTTATCCTTTGGCAAGTCATAACACCTGGAAGTCACTCTGGCCAGGTTGATACTGAAGACATCGGCATGAGGATGTTGGATTTGGTCAATGGCAGAATCTAACAGACTGGATTTGTGGCGCTGAACTGCAATGGTGGCATGTAGACAATGGAGAGAGATCTAATTATTATTATTGAACCTGAAAGAACCTAAGGGAATCTCTGTCTCCTAATATAGGCACATCATTCAAAACCCCTATGATAACATATGGTGGCATCATAATAGACAATCTAATTTCAGTTAATTTAAGTTATCAATGGCAACATTTAGCCCCCCCCCAACTGTATGCTTGACTGTAGTACAAGAATATAAGATGAAACTTTTGAGAAGGATATTTGGTAAAAACAGCTCGATAGGTCAAAACAAGCCACCAGTTGATTCACTATATTATGATATAATGATATGTAAATTTTATATATTGTGGACAATTTTAAATGAAAGATGTATCACAAAGTGACAAAAGTTATCATATGATGTGTTTCATCTCTTAGGATTTCATTGGACTAAGTTTTTTTTTTATGTTGATGTGACTACACATATATAAAAATGAAAGATGCTGGGAATTTTAAATTTAGAAACAAATGATTTTTTTTATTATGTTTGTTGTGTCTATAATCTATCAAATTTCATTTAGGTTCATTTTTGCTTCCATCATTGTTAAATATCCCACATTGTAAAAATAGATTCGTCAAGAATGGTGAGGCATTGTAAGAACCTGGACACAAATTTACTGTGGATGAAGTAATGATTAAAGCATATTTTAAACATTTTTATCTTAGTGAATTATTTTTTCTTTATATTAGAGTAGCATTTTTTTATCTCAAAATTGTGGTCAGTTTTAAGGTGAGCAATTAATATTTTTTTTTTTAATATCTCTTTTGTGTTCATAAAAATTAAACTTCTTGAGGTTTTTCCAATATATTCTTTCTGGCAAACCTTGCAGATAATAGAGTAAACAAGAGTTGATTCTCTGTCTGTCACACACTGTGTGCATGTCTCTCTGAATGCACACATACATATAACACACACACACACACACACACACACACACACACACACACACACACACACACACATATATATATTCAAAAATTATAATATAAATATGTTATAAAATTACTACAAAAATAGTCATTTTGTTTCAACACTTCTGGTGTCTCATCAAGTGATGGTGTTGGATGTAGAATTGTTTTAAAAGGTTCAAATCAAACAGCCCTCACTGATGGAAAAGCTGTTACGTAATCTGGAATGACCAATCAAAATACAAGTATACAAGAATTCAAAAAACTTGACGACGAACCTTATATTTGCTCTACTCTGTCTTGAGCACTCTTTTAAGAATAGCATTTTTTGGTTATTGGAATTTATTCCGTATACACCAATCCTATACTTGGGGATATATATATATATATATATATATATATATATTTACGTGAGTATATCTGCCAGCACAAACAGCCGACCTGTAAAACTATCCCTACCTGCCCCTTACTAAGAGAACGTTGCTTCATATGAATTGCTACAATCCTGATAACAAAATAGAATGTATATTGCACAAATACATCTGCTTGAATGCATGAACATGTAACTGCACCTAACCCAAGATTATAAATATGGACGTGTATGTAGGAACAAACATGCACATGCTTGTATGCATGTCTATGTATATGTGAAATTTTCCCCCTCCACCACACACAAATAATCAAACACAAATAAAGCATAAATAGATTCACTTTTGAAAAAATAAACCAGTTTGTCTGAAGATCACGACTGTGTGAAATCCAGGATTACAAACTACTATCCATAAAACTAATATATATATATTTTTATGCTATTGAATACATACACAAGCACACACACACACACAACTTGGAAGGAATAATAGATTGTACTCCCACTCAGTCTGAACAACACCCACCTTGTGTTGGCCAATAAAATCAAAGTTGGAAATTTAAAAAAAAAAAAAAAAAAAAAAATTAGACACTAATATAATGAGAAAAGAGTGTTTGGAGAATTTAATACTCATAAGGGCATATTGAGGAACAGAGAGAAACATTGACTAACCTACCTAATGAACTTTGTGAGAGACCCTGGGAGGTATAGTAAAGGAATAGATATTGTTAAGAGCTGCAAAAGACAGGAAGTTGTGGAGATCCATGATCAAGAATTACTTCATCAGTGGAAAGAATGTTCACACAACACTGATTCAGTCAGACTGATAAAAAGCTTTTCATCTTCTGATAAAAACTCTGAGGAGTGTAATATTTCTTTCAAGGTCGAATTTCTGAAGAAAATATTTGCCGCAGCATCTCTGAATTCTGCTGTTATTAATACTGCATGTACGAAGTGTTAAAAACAAAAAGATGTTTGGATTGCTAGAGTAAGCAAAGATGGTGCAACTACAAAATCTAACAAACTGTTTTGACTTTGTCATAGTAAAATCATGAATATGTTCAAGAAAACAACTCTACTATGACAATAAAAAAAAAAAAAAAAAAATATTTTACCATTCATTCAGAAATCATCAGCTGAGCTTGCAAAGCAAATAACTTAATTCAAAATTGATGCAATGAATTTGGAAGATAATGTAATGTCTATGGCAGTGTTTCTCAACCTTTATATAAAAATGTCATAGATTTTTTTTTTTTTTAAATATACACACAAATATGAACTTAATTTATTTCAATGTTTCTATTCAGCTATATGTGAAGCTTAGTGTGAAACCTATGCCTGCTGTTTTTTTTTTTTTTTTTTTTGTGATTTCTTCAATGTTTGGTCAAATGTACGATAAGCAGACCCTTATTTCTTCTTTAGTTGAGTGTAGTCTTTCTTGCTTCTTACTTTTGATGTTATTTAGGGTTGAGAAGCATAAATAAGAGATAGAAAATAGCAATAAAACTGATAAAGCTTTTTAGCTAATGTGGAATATTCCTTTTGTAATGAAATTCAAAATGTATCATGTCCTGGGTATGACTGTAAACTACATCCGCATCCAGGGTAAGACGATAAACTACATCCAACAGCAAGGCCTCTAATCAGGAGGTTTTGACAAGCGTGGAACCTCCTCTTAATTGCTCGTGTTCCCAGGTCCACCCTGACCCAGGGTGGTAGCACCTGTTAGGGTGCCAGCTATGGGCAAATAGTTAACCCTGAAACTGAGGTAAAAGGCATTATGAAAGTGCAAAAATAGGTTTTAATACCAGAAATACTTTGTAAAAAAAATTATTACCAGAAATTTGAAAAAATGCTAGCAGCGATATGTTTTTGAGGAAAAAATATTGCCAGAAATAGATTTTTGACAAAGCAAAAATATTACCAGAAAAAAAAAAAAAGTTGTCAGCATTAAATGACCCATTGAGGTTGATATGCCGTAAACCAAACCAAAATGTATCAATGAGTACTGTTGAATGCTTTATTTTGAGCCCACGATAATGGTGGCCAATTCTTCTTCACATAACCGTAGTCCAATATTAGAAGGAACCTTTATGTAGGGATTTTGAATCCAATCATATTTGCATGGCACAGCAATTGATATCAGATAATTTGGCCTTTAATTTCTCAAAAAGTGTATCTTTAATTGGTCTTTAAACAATTTAAAGATAAACTTTTTGAGAAATTAAAGATCAAGGACAAGTTATCTTACTTGACCTTTTAAACAAAAAATAAATACATTACTTTTTAGATCTATGCAAGTACTTTAAAATGGTATATAATTTAGCTTTGTAGGTGAAAAAAATAACCATGATATTGATATTTAAACTTTGTGACTATTTTCCAAAATTTACCTTTTTGTTAAAGGTCAAAGGGTCATCTCTCTGGAACCCTTTGACTTGGAGATGTAAAATAGGTACCATTCAATTTGTATCATGAAGCTCTATAAGTGTGCCAAATTTGGAAAAAAAATTGTTTTGGTGATGGTCAGACCTTTGTTGATGACTCCATAGACCAGTGGTACTCGATCACTATGCCATGCAAATGTGATTGGATTCATAAAATAGCTGGAAACGCAATAATTTCTTTTCACTAAGTTAGAAAATTCTGGTCAGAAATTGTCTTTGCAAAACTTAGATTGCCTGTTATTGGTCTCTGTCAAGTCAAGTAACAGTTTTTACAGTTTGTGTTATGAAATGTTAGTTCCTTTTGTTAGCTTAGTGCTATTTTCAAACTGACAGAGAAGCATACAGTATAATCTGTTTTTTTTTTGTTTTTTTTTTTTTTTTTTTTTTTTTTTTGAGGTAGTCATTTAATTAAGACTGTTTTCAGGGTATCCAAGCAAAACTGAAGTGATGACAGCCATGAGAAATGGCCATCAGTGTCTTTTATAATCATTTATTTATAATAAATGGTAATTTCTTATTTTCCCAAAATTGGCCAGCACAGACAGGTGACAATATGATAGAAAATTCAGCAGTCAAAATATATATATATATATATATATATATATATATATATATATATATATATATGGTGGTTCTCGTTTGGAAAAAACTTGGATAGTTCAACTTGCAGTAGAACAAATAAAAATGGGGAATAAAAAAAAGAAAGAACCAAGAACATTAAAACAAGGCAAAAACAATCATCCAGTGTTTAAGCTCCAAGTCCAGTACCCTGAAGATCCATTTAGGTGAAACCTAGGTAGTTTTGCCTTGCTCATTAGGATTATCTTTCAATATATATATATATATATATATATATATATATATATATATATATATTTAAGACATGTTTATACATTCTTTTTATAGATACAAATATTTAAGTAAATGCTCTGTTTTATAATAAACAGTATTAAACAACATTTACCAGCTTGAATGTTTAATACTGTTTATTATAAAACAGAGCATTTACTTAAATATTTGTATCCATAAAAAGAATGTATGAACATAAAATGTCTTAAAATAATTGTCAGACTTTGTCCATTTCATAATGATATATATCTTATTGTGTTGACTTTATAAATTTTCTCATAAAAAAAAAAAAATGAGGTGTTTGAATGTGTGAGATTTTTATATAATAAAAAAGTTGGAAAAACAGAACTTGTCAATATTATTCAACCATACATACACAGATATCTCTCTCTCTCTCTCTATATATATATATATATATATATATATATAAAAAAAATGTGTGTATGTGTTTGAGAATTAGTATCTATATTCCCAACAAAGTTTCTTAAAATTTTGACACTTGTCAAACGTTCATGAAAGTAGATTTGTTTAGAAACATATCTGACAATAAATTTCATTATTTAAGGTTTCATCTGGTCTAAAAGCGAAAGAATGAAATGCGTGTATGTGTATTTGTGCATATGTTTAAATAATGAAATCTTAGTACGTTTGCCTTAAGCAGGTGTTTCTTGTGACTAAAGAAACTTTTGAGCCATTCTGATAAGGAGAAGAGGATTTAACTTTTAATTTGATACAGGAAGGCTGGAAAAATGTATAACAACTTTTGACTCGAACTGAAAGTAAAGAAAATGTTAACTTTTTTTAAAAGACACTCATTTTCTTTCTTCTTTAGTCACGAGAAATGACAGTTTAGGGAAAAAGTACTACGATTTCGTTATTTAAACATAAATACATTTCAGATCTGATAAAGCCTTAACTGGCAAAATACATTTTTGGATATATTTAAAAAAAAAAAAAAAATCTATTTCCATATATATATATATATATATATATATATATATGTCTCCATTGTGAGACCTCTACAACAACATTCCTGTCTGCATTCATGATATAAAACAATACAACTATCATACACTATGAAAACAACAAATTTAGATTACAGATACTAGAAGCAATTTATATTAAAAAAATTAAAGCCGGTGCTGAACAGAATCAACTATGAATACTGCAGTAATGTTCTGAAATGCCTGTAAAAGAACAGTTTTTTCATGCTTTAATGCGCGTGTGACTGATATTATAACATGAAAAAAAAATCCATAATGGATACTTTTTTCATGTTCTGATGAACGCTCAGCACATTGTCAACTGTTTTGCATTTAAAAGCATAATGACAAAATTACAGTAATGGATAACAATGCACAACTTTGTATAAATACCTATATTAATGAATAACATATAGTTTTGTACCACTTTTCACCAATGATGGTGATCTTGGGAAATGAAAATAAAAGAAATTTAAACAGCTATGGCACATTTCTCTCGTACTTCAACATCAATATATGGAAGGTTATTTGTGAGTACGAACAAATTTTATTAAAAATTAGCAGGCATAATGTCTGTAATTTATTCAATCAGGCACACACACACACACATATATATATATATATATATATATATATATATATATATATGTGTTTGATGGAATAATTTACAGACATTATGTCTGCTATATATAAGCATGTTGGTACAGACAGAAGAAATGGATCATGTGCAGTCATGTTAGTCAACGCCAGTTACATCCGGGTTTTCCCCCATTAGCAGTGGGACGGCTTGGCATGTCTCAGTATTGAACTCTCTGCAACTGGTCAGGATCTGGGTTTTTGTAAGATGCCTCATGCAAATAATAGCAATGAGAAAACTAGCAGTCAGCAATGTGAAAGACACAGTGTCTTTTGAAGTCAGTCCCGTGGGTATTTCCAAGGGAAGGTTATATTTGTTACCCCCATCTCGTTTCCCTCTTTGCTTATTACTCCATAATTGCTTGGAGAGCAATTGTTTAGGTGTTTCCCTCCAGCCTCAACACACTCTTGCTGTATATTACAACATACATACATACACACATATATATATATATATATATGGTTTTAAGTTGTGCTATATTTATGGGATAAAGTTCTCAAATATAAGAGTGAACACTGAAATCAGTACTCAGAAGAGACAGATTGTTTCATGCTAGATGTAGTGAGGTTGCCTGATGATTGCATTTAGCATGAAACAATCTGTTGTCTCTGGGTCTTGATTTCAATGTTCACTTATATATGATCAAAAACAAGTTTGTCACCACAGAACTTATACATAGGTTTGAAAATGCAGGAAAACATTTTCCTTTAAGGATCCTTTTCCACCAACACTTCAGAAGAATTTGTTGGCAAATATTAAATTGGCAGAATAACAATTCACACTGTGAGAAAACAATATATTGGCAAAAGAGCCAATCTAAAGGGTTCCTAGTGAGTATAAAATGGGAGGAAAAAAAAATTTTATTTTCCATTTTTGATATTTTAATTCTGGTTCCTTTTTTTTCTCCTTCTTATATTTTTCTTTTTTCACAGTGTGAATTGTTTAATATTTACCAACATATTCTTATGATGAAATGTTGGTTGAGATGGATCCTTAAGAGAATGCTTTCCTGTGTTTTCAAATCCATATGTTGTTTCTTTTTATTTGTATGTATATATATATATATATATGTGTGTGTGTGTATGTATATATATATATATATATATATATATATATAAATAACACATATTGTACTTACTAGTCAGTGGCAAAAGTAGTCATGCGTCAAGTACATTATAAAACGAAACCTGGATGTGAAGAGTCTTGTTCTCCATAATTCCTCAGATCATGTTGAATATAAGCAGGCGCATATTTCATGGGGGTTAGCAGTAAGTATAGACTGAAATGTAAATTGGTAACAGTCTGCCCAGATGTGATCAAGAAACCACCATCCCAGTTGAGAAAAAGTACAAAGGTAACATGACCTAAATAAAGTGCCAGCAAAATTTGTACAGGTAAACCACTTATACCAATTTTTGCTTTCAGCTGTGAAATCTGTAATTCAAAATTATGCATCAATAATTTATGTAACTGAAGTAAGTTGATCACAATGTTGCTCTTTCCTAAACAAAGAAAATATATATATATATATATATGTATGTATGTGTGTGTGTGATTTTATACCATAAAAGCCATTGTTTTATATATAATATCAAATGGATAAATATAGGTAAATGCATGAGCAAGCGTTTGTATACAGATATATAATCCTTTGGTAATGTGGATAATCCTGAGACAGTCAGTTATGTGCCATGCATGATACACACAGGTGATCATGTATCTTTCAATATATGACTGATGAGGCAGATTTTTCTATACAGTAGGTTGCCATTTCTTTTTGCAGTAGACCAGTTGCCATCCAAGGCTATAGAACCCAGTCTATCCTGCTATTTACCCATAGCTGGGGAGGGGAGAAGAGGATTCATACCTTTCCCAAGGGTATTAGTACATGTGAATGTAGTGGATTTGACTGGAATTTGAACCCGGCTCTCCGATTCCTCAATCGGAGCCGCTATCCATTACTCAGTAGAGAACTCAGTGTATGGGAATAACAAATCGTACAGTGATGTAATTAAGAAAAATTTCAAATTCAAATGTAAGGTCGTTGTTTGAAATTTTTCTTATATACCCTATAGTGTAAGAAAAAACGACTGCTTAATGTTAAATAGCAGAGCAGTTTAATGTATTAAAAAATATACATTATACCCTACGCTGATTACCCAACTCAGTGTTTCATGCCATTTGCAATCTTCAGGTGCAATTTTTGGGTTTACAGCATTTGTTTAATACTTTTGGTTATTGCAAGATTGTTCAGGTGGATTATTATTGTCGTTAGGTGTTTCAATGAATTGTAGTTTAATTTTGGATTTGAATTGATACTTTCTCTAACTACGGCATTCGTAATTCTCAGCTATTTTGAACAAAGTCAACATTACAACATATGTTTGTGATTTTAGACAATGCAAAATAACATTGAAACAAAAAAATATAACAAACATTGCAAAATCGATAAATCCATCGCCTAACAATGAAAAAAACATTGATAAAGACATTGATATAAAAATTCATTTGTTCGCATAATCAATCCCATTATTTCTCCATTAATCATAAAATTATTATTAATTATAATTAATTATAATTATTTATTCATTAATATGGGCATGAAAATGCAAGCTCAAAATTCATGTAATCTTGGGCTTAGAGATTTATTGATTCACTTTTTGTATGTTTGAAACTAAAATTGATTCTACTAAATTTGATGTAGAAAGGCTGCATCATCTGTCAGATGTCCAGTGCCAAAAGGACAGTCTTGATTGCAATAAAACTTATTTTGCTCATTTTTTTTTTTAAGTCTTGTTTAATCTCCCAGAAATACACTGATACATTTTATTTCTTTTGTGTTATGTTCTTTTCTTGATTTGACACACATGAGTTTAGATGTTTTATTGCTTTCCCAAATTTCAAAATGAGCGTAAATAAAAGAGATTAAGGTTTATCTGACATTTGCTTGGGTGTTCACATTATATCAACCTTTTCAGTTTATTCAATTCTCTCATTCTGATAAATACTACATAGGTAGATATAGGTTCAAAAATGTCTTGGCTTGCAGGAGGGGTGAGGGTAATTGTAACAAAAAAGGTTCGGTTTAAAACTGGGTATTCAAAAAAAAGTTTGGTTTAAAACTGGGTATTCAAAAGAAAGGTTTGGTTTAAAACTGGGTATTTAAAAAAAAGGTTCGGTTTGCATGGGGGATTCCAACAGAGTTCAGTTTGTATGGGGGGGGATTAAAAAAAAATGTTTGGTTTGCACAAGGAATTAAAAAAAAATGTTTGGTTTGAATGTGTAGAAGTCAAGTGACTTACCTGCCAACATGGCTGCCTCCTTCTATTTCCTTATAAAAGGCAAGCCAGCTGATTTTACCTTATTTTATAGGAGAGCACCTAATACACCAGTTGGGTTGGTCCATTTTGCTAGAATGGACCTTCCCAATGCATTTGCATGAGGGGTCTTTATTCAGCTATATATTTCTCCATAAATGACTCAAGTCAGTTTTTGCTTTGGCTACATTTGCCTACTTGTGTACTAAACCTCTGGCAAACTAGCTAATATTCAACAGAATGGAGATTCAGAAAGGGTTTGGTTTAAATTGGGGATTTAAAAAGGGTTCAGTTTGCATGGGGGTTAAAAAAAAAAATGTCTGGTTTGCATAGCAGGTTTAAAAAAGGGAGACACAGATGTATAACAAATGTCTCTTTTGGATGATTTCACCCATCTGCATAGGGACACAGCCAACATGTTCTTGATCCCAACTGAAAGGACATTCTTATTTGTTAATAACTAAAATTCTGTTGTTTCTCATTTTTGAATGATGCATTATTATATGCTTTATTATTCAGGCTATTTTGCTCATGTTTCGACCATTGTTCCTTCTGGCCTTCTTCAGTTGTCTGTTGTCATACTCAGTTACTGTTATAGAATTTTTGAATTGAACTCTTCATTCCCTCCACAATTGTTCTCATTGTGATTTCCTTGCTCATGGGAAATTTCATATTGGTTAACATTCACCAGTTTTATTCATCCTTCTGTTGACGGTCCTTAACCAGATTATGCGACATTCAGCCCCACTAGAAGCAAGGCTTGAACTCTTAACTACCAGGGAACCAGATATGTTTAAAATTTGTACTTTTAATGCTTGTCTCATTCCTTATACCAATTTTGTGATATAAATTTTGTACAACATAAAAAGGGTTTGGTGACAATAAGCTGTTAAGAGACTTGAACATAAGCATTTTTAACAGCTGAGTAGCAACAACATAGTTAAGCCATTGGTAACTCTCTCCCCCTACTTAAATACTGAAACTCATTTTGCTATTGTTGACCTAAAGTTATTGTAGTATACTAATTGGCTCCTTGTTAGCCAATTAGTCCCAAATAGCATGTTGTTTTGTATTATAAGCACACTAGCTCAAGTCTGTTTAATGAATGTCAAGGAAGCTATTGTTTTATATTCCAAATAGGAACGATGCCGTTGTCTAATAATCTGTAAAATTACCATTTTTCAGAATGTTGAATGAAGGTTCTTCTTTACGTCTCTCTATCCTTTTCCTTGTCTCTTAATAAAATACCTGTTGATAATAGCACGTGTTAATCTCTGCAAATAATCTCACTTGTTTGTTACATAAGACTACAAGATTTTTGCCATGCTTCTTAAAAATCTTTGGTTAAAAACGTTTATTGAATATCCTGTGATATTCTTTATTTTTTTAAATTTTTTTTTTACAGTAAAGCTCACCCAGTACAAGGCCTGAGGGCCACTTGAGGTAGAGGGTTATGTTAAGGGGTGGTTTGTAGGGATAGGATGGGAAGATATCGGTTAACTGTAGACTTGAACAGTTAAGATTGTAATGATTTGGGAAACATTCTCTTAGGAGTTGGTTTTACAGAGCAGTAGTTAGCAGGAAAAAGCTGTTTGAGTGAAACTTCTCACTAATTAGCGATAGAGCAGCAAGAGGCTTGCCTCTGAGAGAGTTTGAAGGGTGGAAAATAATTTGTCTCCCACAAGGACTTTGGACTCTACCGAGGCTAGAGAGCGTGGTTTTTGCAGCTCCTGACCAAATATGACAACAGTACTGTTTTAAACCTGATTTGGTTGTTGTAAAATTAGAGGTTAGCACATGGAGTCAGGTACTTACTGGATTGGTACAAAATTTTTTGTATTTCTTTTAGACATGGGAAACCAGGAATCCCTTCAATGAGTCTATCAGAATATTTTTTCAATCAGTCCTCTAACCAGGGCTCTAAATATAACTGGAATTATTGATGTCCATTATAATAAAAAAAAAAAAATAAAAATAAAAAAAAAAAAAAGATTTTTAAATCTGACAGTATTATTAAATAATGGATTTTTAAATCTGACATTAACTGTTTAGAATTTATACCAGCTCTTGAAAAATAGACTTCATAAGTGAGGAGATCTACATTTCTTTTACAGAGTAATTGAACTTCACCTTGCTGTCATGGCTTCTTATAGCTTAATGATAAAGCCTGCCTGGCTTGAAGGTGGTTTCTCAGATTTAAAAGGGATTTATGTTTGATTCCTGTCAGTAAATACTTTTTTTCTGCAATCTTTTTATCTCGGCTGTTATTAACTTTTTTAAAAATAAAAAGATAGAACAGTTTAGTAAATTTGGTGTTTGGAGATTTGCTCTGACCCCCCCCCCCCTCACCACCACACAGACCTATAGTACACGTCCATGTCATGCACATGCATAATCTTGAAGACAGCCAGATAAATGCCTTTTAAAGCAATTAAAACTCTAAAGAAGATGTACTGTTCATTGGCAGGTTTATTAATAACCAAAGGCTGGGTTTGCCCTAGGATCTTGTCCCACCCCAAAACTTTGATACATGGCTCCCCTCTCTGCTACATATCGATTGCAAAATTTCCCAACCTGGGGCTCATAAACTCTCGAAGGAAAATGGTTGGTGGGGGTGATTGGGGGGGAATTCAGTGCTTTTTTTTAAATTGCCAAAAAATCAGGGAATTATTCAATTTACATTATTTACATTATTCAGACTATTGTCCTCATCTTTGTCGCCATACTTATTACAATGTTTCAGCCGTTGTATGCTCCAGCCTTCTTCAGGTGGTTGGAATGTCAAACTGAACCCTTTATTTTGCTCACTGGTGTAGACTGTTCTAGTTCCACATGCCATGTTTAATGAATGTCAGTTATCAAGGACACAATTGGTACAGTGGACAAAAGGTGTTGGTTAGATCCAGTGACAAGACCCAAAGAGTGTGAGTTCAATACCCAGTTAAGGCAGTAGAGAACTTGGAGAGGGGAATTAACAGGAGATAACTGATAACTGACATCCATTAATAAAAAAAAAAAAAAGAAAAAAATCAAAAATCCTCCTTAGTGGATGATCTTGGAATAAAAAATGATGTTACCAAGATATATTACCCTCTTAATTGATTTAAAAGAACTGTTCAGAAAGAAAATTACAATTTAAAAACATAAGCACTACTGAAATTAGCATTTCTGACCCTAATTTCTGTGTAGGCATGTCCCCACGCCATCAGACATGGTTCAATGTAGTAAGCACCAGCCTTGTCAATTATTATAGTTAATGATTGACAATATAAGTTAGGTAAATGAAAAGTACAAAAAGCATAAAAATGCTGCTGAAACTAGTCCTTTTGGGGTTCCGACCTCATCAGGTGTTCCTGCATAGTACATACCACACTGGCCGTGCAGATAAATGATGTATATTATTAGTTGATGACTGATAATGTAACATCAGTTTAAAAATAATTAAAACAATGGTGGATGCCTATAAAACAGTGCTGAAAAAAAATGGCAGAGGCCACAATGGGACAAAAAAAAAAAAAAAATGTCCTCCTCCCAAGAAGGTTACATTTTGCAATGATATAGAGAGGGGACCTGTGTTGAAAGGATTCTACATGGGCATATACAAACATATGAAATATGGCTACATAAAACAGATGTTCAAATAATGATGTGATAATAAAACAAGCAACTATCTACATTATGTCATGTCTTTATTATGCAGGGTTCTGGTGATGTACTAAGTGCAAAGTGGTCAAAACAGTGACCAATCTAAAAGGTACCTAAGCTACAAAAGGAACAAAGGTGAAGTAAAGCAATACAATTTCAGTACCGTAGTAACAGAACAAGATTATTTGACATATTTCTTTAGTATCTCTTTTTTAATTTTTTTTTTTTTTTTTTAAACTATTGTAGATGTACATAAATGAAACTGAATTTACAAAATGTCAATCAAAGAGAAAAGTAAGAAGAAAAAAAACCCTGCCAGCTGATCTGCTTTGTGTTGACTTGATCCTTACAAGGAACCCGCTTTCAAAGCTTCATTACACAGGTGATATGCTTGCATCTGGCTGTGTGGGAAGTCCTGCTGCTTTCAAAAATACTTCTCTCTTTGTGTTTGTTCTTTCTCATTGCCATCTTGTGTTATCCCTGATGCTGGGGCATATTCTGATTGCCTATTTTTACCACTCTTACCTGAGCAGAAACAAACCACATACCATGTTCAGAAAATCTGGGGCTTCATACCTTAGGGCTCTGGAATTTGTTCCTTTCAGCTTCTTGAAAGCAGAAATCATTCAGGGTGAGTGTAAACAAGAATAGTCTCTTGGTGAGGCTTGAACTCACACCTCTCATTTTAGATTGGATTTTTCTCTAAGTAGTAATTCTTGTAGCTAAGATGCTATCACATATTAGATGTATTAAACAAATAGGTCAAAATATCTATCCAGTTTGAAAATTCTGGTGGTAAATAAGAGAAGGATGAGGATGGATAGATTGAGTGCATTTGAATCTGGTTTATATTGACAAGGTATTGGCTTTTCTTATCCTGACACTGACTTTAACTCTACTCCACTAGGTTCACGTTTAATGGAATCTTCTGAATTAATAAGTACTGGAAATAAAATGCTTGATTTGTTTTGTTTTTCTAATTTTTGGCAAGGTTTGTTGTAGGAATGCATTGCAAATGAGGAAGAAATGGATTATCAGTGGTCAGGAATGAATGCAAGCATTACTGATAGAATAGTGCTATTATATGTATAATGGAAATGCATTGCTAATGATTTTACTATAGGAATGCATTGCAAATGAGGAAGAAAGGGATTGTCAGTGGTCAGGAATGAATGCCAGCATTACTGATAGAATAGGGCTATTATATGTATAATGGAAATGCATTTCTAATGATTTTACTATAGGAATGCATTGCAGATGAGGAAGAAAGGGATTTTCAGTGGTCAGGAATGAATGTAAGCATTACTGATAGAATAAGGCTATTATATGTATAATGGAAATGCATTTCTAATGATTTTACTATAGGAATGCATTGCAAATGAGGAAGAAAGGAATTGTCAGTGATCAGGAATGAATACAAGCATTACTGATAGAATACAGATAACATATAATTTATTTAGTATGAAATAAATTTAATGCTAATTAGACAAATATAAATATATTAAATCTCCTAAAAATTGCTAAATACAATAATCTCATTTAAAAGCCAAATTTCTTCAGGTAGAAATTGTAGTGGGACTCTTTTATTTTTCTTAAACTGCTTATTAAATTGGCCCTCCCCAAAATAACAAAGATCACATATTAAATGAGAATCTGATCTTTGGCAAAGATTTTTTTTTTTTTTTTTTTTTTTTTTTTTTTTATTGCAATAAATCAAGGTGAAATTATAACATTTTTGTTTCATCTTAAAATTAAAGGAATGAGTTAATATGTGATGTTGACTTGATATTAAGTTGGGTTCTTGTAAATTCTATGACCCTGATGAATTGTTAAATTCAGATAATTATCACCCACCTCCCTCAAGTGTGTAGTGGAGAGACCTTTGCATGAATATAAAAGATACATTCAAATTGATTAATGTCTGTGAATTAGGAAAGGAATCTGTTTTTAATATGAGAATTTTCTCGTCTTTTTTTTCTTTCTTTTTTTATACATTTCAACTGAATGATTTTTGCTGTAGAAGGAAAGTTTGATTAATTTGATGCAGTGTTTAAACAAATTTAATTCAGCTAGACTTTTTCTTTTTAAAATTACATTAACAATTTCAGCTTCAAATAACATTTTCTAGATAATTAAACCAAAGAATTATTTCAATTTAAACAAGACAAAAATCATTATTTATAGAAAAATGTTTTTTCAATTCAGCCCTGCATTAAATTATAGATTTCACAAGACAGTTTTTTTTTTTTTTTATACAAACAATTTGGTTCAAGCTTCTATAACTTTCCACCTCACTTATTACAATAAAAAAAATAAAAATACCAAATAGCCAATATAATTTACTTTTGTTGGAATTTCTGGGATGAAAAATTATCATTATCTATAAATGTTAATATCAGGGGACACAACTATCTAACTTTCAATAGCTCATGTTACAGATATTTTGAATTCTCAAGTTTTCATTACTCTGATGGTTTTTGTCTGTTTTTTTTTTTTTTTTTTTTTTTTTAATATAATTTAAGGTTCAAAGCTCTCCACAGTTTCCTGTCTCCTGTCATTCCAACCAATGTTGGACTCTTCACGATCTCTTCCCATCTCTGCTCTGCCATCCATTCACACAAACTCATTCATCCTTCAAGACCTTTCTTCTTTTTTTTCTTTTTTTTTTTTTTTTTTTTTTAACTCAACAAGAAAATTTTCTTTAACATGATATTTAAATGCCTTTAGTATCACCATCTATATAATATTTATTATATTTTGCACATCTTGGTTGTTATCCTCAAAACTTTTCAGCCATTGCATTTTCCAGCCTTCACCAGGTGTGTCTGCATACTCAGTCACCTTGGAGTTTAAGCAAAGCTTTTATTTTTTGCAATGATGAATTTTTTGTGCAATAACAATTTTTAAAATGTGAAAATAAATTCTGGAATAATTGTTTGTACAGAAAGTAAGGACCTACGCACATCAAATTGTCTTTAAATTAAGTGGCAGGAGCATGACTCTCAAAAAGAAATCTCCAACTGAGGACCAGATTGCAATCAAAAGAACCAATGCTGCAGCGAGGAAAAGAAAGTCCCATTGCGAATGAAAACCCAGATCAAATGGCAGCCAGGAGAACTTTTAATGTTAAGAATATGCAAAGACTTAGGGACTACCAAACTGCTGAACAAGCCAAAGTCTGAATCAAGAGCTAGCTTAAATGCTGCCTGATAGGGAGACTTTTAAGCTAAGTTATATTTTGCACATCTTGGTTATTATCCTCACAATTTTTCAGCCATTGCATTTTCCAGCCTTCATCAGGTGTCTGTCTGCATATTCAGTCACCTTGGAGTTTAAGCAAAGCTTTTATTCAATCTATAACAAAACCAGCACATCAACCTAAAAATTCTCGTCATGTTTTTAAATAACCTCATCAGATGAAGACTTTCATATCAATGGCGCTAAACTTGTTCAGAAATATTTAAATTGTCAGCTGTTTTCAATGGTTAAAAATGGCTTTCAGTAAGTGAAACCTGAGAGTTTTGGCAAAGACTATTCTCCTTTGAACCTTATGGACTGGCACTAGGGGAATCTCATCTCGGTGCCAAATAAGTGAAACCGCATCATTTGATGACTTTCCACAGCAGCAACAACAACTAAAATGGAGAGCACATGTAACTTGATGAGGAAATGACATAATCAAGAGGTTAACATTACACATGACTTCAAATAAAAGGTTAGAAAGAAACCCCCCATCAATACGGAAAAGAGTGATAAATGCTATTGGACATGAAAATATTATTTTTCTATTTTAATTGAAAGATTTTATGAATTTCAATGAGAATATTACCTGCTACTCAGTCGATAAATGCTAAATGTTTCCTTATAGGGAAACGGCTAATATTACCATAAGAGTCGATTGTTCCTATTCTGTTTTCCATGCTTAGGAGGTGAGAACTCATATCAGTTTATATGCATGAATTTCATTTACTTTTATGTTGTTTTTTTTTTTTTTCCATTTCTTCACTTGAACCAGACTTAAGGATTGAACTCATAATTACCAGAGAATATTTTAACTAATGGTTTAATTTGATTTTTGCAAGAGACATATAACTTATTGGTTTATTACATTTAAAAATTAAGATTTGAAGACATTGGAAAAATTAAGTGGAAATAAGTGGTTGCTTTTACTTTGTAGTTTGATTTCGAGGTAGAGGAAGTAATCTAAAGAATTGATGTTTATGATTTTATTTTGTCCAGATTTTGGTCTCTATTTTGACTTTAACAGATTCATTTTGAAAATATTTCACTTGAGACTTGAATATCTTTAGACATTCTTCCAAATGATATAAATATAATGTGATTTATGATATTTTTCTTCTGTGTTTTACCAAAAAACCTCACAAACATTTTGTGTGGGGATAACATATGTAATCTTGTATGGGAATTCTGGTTGACATGGTTTTCATTTTAACCTACATTTAAAGAACCAGGCTTTCTTTTAATTGTCTGTAAGTAGAGTTAGTATTTGGTTCAGATAACCAGAATAAACTAAACTATGTTAGGGAGTTTTTGTTTTGTTTGTTTGTTTTTTTTCTATTTTAGTTTTTTTTTTTTTTTTTTTTTTTACTCTTATTTTTTTTTCTTTCTCCTTTTTTTTTTTTTTCTCCTTTCTTTTTTTTTCTTTCTCCTTTCTTTTTTTTTCTTTCTCCTTTCTTTTTTTTTTCTTTCTCCTTTCTTTTTTTTTTTCTTTCTCCTTTCTTTTTTTTTTCTTTCTCCTTTTTTTTTTTCTTTCTCCTTTTTTTTTTTTCTTTCTCCTTTTTTTTTTTTTTTCTTCTTTTTTTTTTTTTTCTTTCTCCTTTTTTTTTTTTTTTCTTTCTCCTTTTTTTTTTTTTTTCTTTCTCCTTTTTTTTTTTTTTCTTTCTCCTTTTTTTTTTTTTTTCTTTCTCCTTTTTTTTTTTTTTTCTTTCTCCTTTTTTTTTTTTTTCTTTCTCCTTTTTTTTTTTTTTTCTTTC
>OZ010609.1:76159537-76209537 GCA_963932145.1 Acanthosepion lycidas | reverse complement strand
TACATATACACATACATATGTATATATACACCCTTATACAAACGCATATATATATATATATATATATACACACATAAAACCACATATCACTGTCCAAGTCCATCTACACATTTGTATACATACAATTATGTATCCGCATCCATGTGTGCATACAATCATTTCCAAATTCAAAAATAACACAATATTTTCCTTTCTATCTAGTGTTTTTGAAATATATTTAGTTAGATTGAGATGGTTTCTATGTCTACATTTAAAAATTAACTTATGTTGGTTCAGTAATATATTCGAATCTTTATGCTTTATCATTAGGATCTTCTCTTTTATACACAGGGCATATCTGTCTCTGAAATTTATTGGAGTTCGAGCCCTAGAGACGATTTTCCATTTTACTTGTGGGGTTAAGATGTTCTCCAACAAATCCCAATAATGTTTTGATCGTGCTGTTTGGTGTTTTTTTAGATTTATTTGTGAAGGACTGGTGATGGTTATAAAAACGTTGCTATATATATATATATATATATATATATATATATATATAAAAAAACGTAAGTGCATTTGAATTAGGTATTTAAATGCTTTCAACTTTTAAAATGACGCGTGAAGACACTGTTTGAAAAAGGCAGAAATGATGAAATTGATATAATGCAACAAACAAAAACCATTGATAATGGCTTATGAAAGCTGAAATTACTCAGATGTTAGTTTGTTTAAATATGTACAGGAAAAAAAAATAGCCTGAAAGATAGAAAAATTGGCTTTAACCAAACTTGTATAATGTATGCAAGTGGGCAAGGTGGGTGCAGAAAACTTCTGATTCACTTTCCTAAACCAGTTCAAACATTCATTTTTTTTCTTGGGTGTGCTCCACACACTTTTTTTTTTTTTTTTTTTTTTTTTTTTTTTTTAAATGATGTTCACGCTATCGAAAGCTCGAGAGCCACTCGAGGTAGAGAATTACAGAGTAATAAGCACAATTTATGTGGATATGTGGGGAAGATTAAGTTAACCCTAAACTTTCACAGATTAAGATTGTAGTGATCAGGGAAGCATCCTCATGGGAGCTTGTTTCACAAAGTAGCAGTTTGTAGGAAGAGTGGAATTTGAAGAGAATGGGTGTGGTATTAAGCTTAAAGGTTAGAAATGATAGAAAAAGAGTGGGAGGAATAGTAAAAAGATATATATTTCTAAGAGCTACAAAGAAGTCATATATGAAGATCCAAGAATGGACTTGGAATACAGAAGAAGAATATTGATAGCCATCCTCTTGGGAGTTGGTTCCATAAAGTAGAAGTCTATGGGAAGAAGCTGCTTGAGTGGAACTTAGATCTTACCAATGAGAATAAGGGTGGGTTGCAACAATGTGTGTATCATGGTGGGGGGGGTCCTATCCATGAACATTAGAATTGGTGCTACTAAGGAATGTATAATAACATTTCACCTCAGAATTATTTTTTTCTTTTTATTTCTTTCTATCAACCAAATTAGCATTACCTGAATGAAAATTGTTTTGGAATATGTGCCGCATACCAGATTCTTTAGGTGTGTTCTGGTAAACTTATTATTACAGGTAAGTATTTACAGATGAACTGAATAGCTTCCGTTGAAATTTGTAGAATCTGTACTTTTGGGTTTTTTTGTTTTTTTTTTTCTTCTTCTTTTTGGCAGAGCTCAGGTAATTACACCTTTTATCCAATTTATAAAGTGTTTCTCTTTAACTCTCTTCTCTTTTAAAGATCTTTTCAGCCTGGGAAGTTCCCATTAAGCTTAATGTTGTTTTCAGCTTTGTTGTTCCATTTTAAAATTGCATTGAAAATGAAGACGGGGATTGTCATTGGTCAGGAATAAATGCAGATAAGAATTTTAAATGTATAATGTAAATGCATTGCTAATGATTTTACTATAAGAATGCATTGCAGATGAGGAAGAAAGGGATTGTCAGTGGTCAGGAATGTGTTGATTTAAGAAAATATTTTTATTTGTAAACTGAACTTTCTGCAGTTGTTAACCGATTTCATGACTAATTTGTTTTTTTTTCTTTTTATCTTTCAGGAGGATGGGCTTTTCAGCTGACCTCCAGGGCAAGACATCCCATGAGGCCCTCATGCATTTTTTGGATGAGGAAATTGGTCTCATGGAAACCATGAAAAAATGCATTATGATCCATTTAGAAGGAGACAAAAAGTATGTGGAGATGCTCTCAAATTTCTTACAAGCTGCTCAAAAGATAGGAACTGTACAATTTGAGACTTCAATTTATAAGGTAAATAAGGTGATCAATTTGTTTTTCTTTTTACCACTAGCACTATTTGTTCTGTTTAAGGCTTTAGAATAGTATTTGTGTGTGTGTGTGTGTGTGGGGGGGGTTGTGTTTAGTTAATACCAAATGGTTTGAAGGATTTAGTTGGTTTAGTCTTAATTTAGTAATATATATATATATATATATATATATGTCTTAAAAACGACAGACATGGTGCTTTTATTTAGTTTTTTATACAATTTCTCATGTGATCTAATAATTCTTTTTCTTTTCAGATGATAAATTATATAAAAACTGTCTTCAGCTATACATTTAGCCATTTTCAAAGATTAAATATTTTAACTGTTAAAATTAGAAATAGTTTGTATGTTTTATAAAATGTTTTCATTTTTTTTGTTTCAATACACTGTCAAGATATTATGTTCAAAGTTAATATTATTAAATGTTGGTTTGTTTGTTTTTATTAATAAGGCTTCCATTATTTTTAGCCTTATTTTGCATGTAGATGATGCTATTATATTAGTGTTGTGAACAAGTATGTTACGAATACTGTCCGGTAGGTCTCCATGAATATTTAAATGAGATCTAATTGAGCTATGGTCAGAAAGGTGTAGTGTTAGTCTGCATGTCAAACATGTTGTAGTGTGGCCTATATAATTATTTACGAAAGTTGATTGTTGAGGAATACAATTCCTTAATGGGCATTTGAATTCGTAAATAATATTTGCCCTATTTAATTTTGTTCTAGGAGTTGAATTGTTATTTTTAACTATAAGGTTAGAGGTTTTAAATTTTTTATAATAAATAATCTAAATTTTTTGCTATTGTCAACTGGTGTTATGCATTTTTTTATAATGTTCTTAATTCTGCATTCATCCTGTTTATAATTATATATAATGATGGCTCTTGACTCCTGTAATGATTATGACCATCACTGACAAGCATTTATGGTCATCAGACAAACGAGAGCTCTGAACTGTAGGCAGACATAGCTACTACTATTAAATATAGGGTTTGGTACTATCTACAGTTTCATACATCTCCTGGGGGTGGGGGTCTTGGAACATATTGTTAGAATTATTCTCTTTTATTATTAGTTATTGTTGTTAATCTCTTATTGGGCCTAATTTATAAATGAAACTTTATTGTGTATCTGGATGGATAGGAAAAAAAACATAGTATATATAGGGTTTGGTACTATCCACAGTTTCAGGCATATTGTTAGAATTGTTCTCTTTTATTATTAATTACTGTTATTAATCTCTTATTGGGTTTAATTTATAAATGAAACAATAATTAATAATAAAACGGAAGAATTATGTTAATACACTTTAACAAAATTTATACCAGGAATAGATCTTTTCTAACCATAACAATCTCAGATATTTAATTTTTTTTATGGCAAGAACTTTTTCTTTTTTGCTAGAAACTTGTTGATGGCTTTTGATTACATTTGAAAGAAAGATTTAAAAAAATATATAAAAGTGCACACTGAGGTCAACACAGAGACAAGAATCTGCTTGATGTTTGAATGCAGTCTTCAGGCCATGTGTATTATATGGTAGCTCAAATATTTATATATACTGGTCAATTGGTCATTATGGATATCAAAGTCGACTATTTCTGGTTTATTGTATTATTCTAACAGTCATTAGCTATGTGGTTATCTTTGTTTCAAATTATTCTAAAGACTATTGAGTAGAAATAATTGTAGATTTGAATTTAGTTATTTGAAGCTATTGTATAGTGTTTAACTTTTCACTCATTTGTTATTGGTTACTTAGTATATTTTGTATTTATTCATTTTTTTTCTTATTGTGTTACTGAGTGCATTCATAGTTTAATTTGTTTATTATTTACTTTATTTTTTTCAAAAGTTGGTTACCTTATTTGTTTCATTTAAAATACTGTCTTTGTTGAAAATGTTACATTATCTGCATTCTATATATATATATATATATATATATATATATATATATATATGACACTCCCATTGAATTCAGCACATGAGGGTCAAGCAAGACCAGTTCCCAGGAACCGACACCCCAACACCAGCATATGAGACTTGATTATAGTCCACACTTTTTGAAGGGCCAAATACAGAGACTTTGTGCACTATGTGCCACAAGGTCAACAAATGACCCTCCACAGGTTTTGAATTCAGAGTTGCTCTTCTGTTATAGTGGAACCCACCTATTCTACTGTTAATAGACTCTCCTACCTATAAGTAGGAGTAGTAGCAGTCGCTCAGTGAGTTGGTCAGTCAGTCAATGTCGGACGACCGTTAGTCGGATATTAAAGTATCAGCCACCCTAACTAGATTACTGCGTCATTACCTATTATATCAAGTTCCTAACGTTTTGTACGTTGAACCTTTTTTAGGACCAACTTGGTACAAATACAAGCCTCCACTGTGAAACTACTACATAACACCTTCTCCTAGAAGGTTTCTACCCAAGGCTATAGAACCCAGTCTGTCCTGCTATTTACCCATAGCTGGATGGAGAAAAGCATTCGTACATTTACAAAGGGTATTAGCATGTAAGTGAATGTAACGGATTTGACTGGAATTCGAACTTGATTCTCAGATTCTTCAATCCAAGCCACTATGCACTACTCCACTGTACCTCGTCGTGTACTCCACTGTATGTATGTATGTGTGTGTGTGTGTGTGTATATATATATATATATATAAATGTATTTTTCTTGATGTTTTACAATGGGTCAGCAACCTTTTGCTGTGTGCCAACAGCATACGTATTTTTATACAAGTCAAGGTCAATATACCTGTTCTACAATATATTTTATTTCGTATATATAATTTAATATATATTAAAATTGAAATAGCTGAATATCTTCTTTGCATTGTAGTAGTTATTGGTTTGGACTTTGTGATGTCGTTTGCGGTTGTGTGCTGCAGGTTGCTAACATTGTTTTAAAAGATTTTTTTTTTGAAGTAACATAGTAATTGTTTTTATGTCTTTCATTTATCGCCTGTTAAGAACATGTTCTGACATGAAAACACTCTTACTATATTACTTAAAAATATTGGAATATATTGCCTGTAGATAATGCTGGTGAACAACTTTATGCATAGGGTTTTGTACTATTGACTGTTTCAAGTTGAATCATATTCCCTGTGGATAAGGGAAAGTTATTGTACACTATATAGTATGACTTTTAATAATGAGCAACCTTGATTCTATTTTCCTTAAATTTTCATCAGTTCTCAACAGGGTGTGGCCTTAAGGTCACTGTGCAGTTCATTCATGCATAGCATTGTGTTGGGCAATTTGACTGGTGAAGCCCATCCCTCTAAAGGTCAAATGACAACAGCTGTCCTCTAACCTGAAATCTTGTGTTGGTCACTAACTCATGACTACTGATTCCATCAGAGGGTATCCTCCACCTTGGCCATTGAATTAGCTCTGTACCCCTACAATGCTGTGTGATCACCACAAAGCAGCATACATAGCTATGGAGTTCAGTCTACCCCATTTTGCTAGATGGCTGTTGGTCCTACAAGAAGATTTGTTACTCTTTAACAGCTCAGGATTTTAACCCTGCTGGGTGTTCAGCCACCCTTTTCACTATAAAACCCTGATCGGGAACCAGTTCAGTCACCAATGATTTCCCTATGCAGCAAATAATATTGGTTTACTAGGTACCAGTAGCACTCGTAGAGTGACCCGACATAGCCTACCCTAAATAATTTCTTGAAATGATTAACTCCAAACATTAACAAAAAATAAGACTTGGCAAATATTTGCTCATTTTACCTGAAATAACTGCTTCTGAAAAAGAAAGAAAAATACAATATTTTAAAATTGGAGATTTTTTTAACTCTAATCTGCACCATTTGAGTTTTTTACTCTTTCCCAGCAGGATTGTCATAAAAAGATTCTACTTTATAGCATTTTATAGGATTTTTATTTTATTAGATTCTATTTTATGGGCTTTTATAGGATTCTGTTTTATAAGATTCTCTATTTTAAAAAACTATAAAATCTTGAAAAACCCAAATAATAATTATCTTAGTGTTGAATCTTTATTTTTATCTGATAAAATACTTCATGTATGAAAGTCTCGTACTTGGAATAAAGCTCATAAAAAATATTTAAAAATACCAACCAACCAACCAAATATATACCCCACCATGAGAATTTTTTTATGTAGTTGTTTTAAAAAAAAAAACAAAAAAAAAAAAAAAAAAACTTTAATAATTAAAATTTTGCCATGGAGATGTATTAAGTTTGTCACATGACATGTTAGATGATGAGTAATAGCAATAACATTTTTCTTCTAATAAAACTTGACTTTATATTGTCTATATTTCTGAGGTGAGGTATTGTAATTATTTACACTATTTACATTCTTCAGGATGTTGTCATCATTTTCATCGTCATATACACACTGTTTCATCTGTTTATGCACCAGCCTTCATCAGGTGATTGGAATTTCGAACTGAACTATTTCGACCACCGAGGTAGATTGTTCTAGTTCCACATGCCATGCCTCTTCCAGATGTCTCAGTATCATTTATCTCCCTTTAAATCAATTTTCCAAGTTTTTGTTCACCACTACAGTAGCCAGGTATTGAACTCGCAACTCACTGGGCCATGTGTCTTTGACTTTATTTGTTTGTATTATACTTTACAAAGACATAATGAAAACATTTTTTTTTTTTTTTTTTAAACTACTTTTAGAATAGTTTGATGTCATTTGATTTACACTAAAAAATTCTTGTAGTGTGGTTACTTCAGCCTCAAATCTTGTAGCTTTCCTTAATGACTTTTTGAAGGTACCAACAAACCATTCCACTTGACCATTCAACCTGAGATTCAACTCTGCATTGTCAAATATTTAACTGTAGTTTTTGCAGAAATTTTAAAATTCATTAGAAGTAAATTGAGTTCCATTATTGGATACAACACTATAGAGTTTGGTAGTGGCAAATGATAATACTTGACTGTAATAGAAGTTGAGTCTTACTGAGCAAGTGTAGAATTTGGTAATAGCAACAGACAGTACTCGACTGTAATAGAAGTTGAGTCTGACTGACTAAACTGTCCCTCTGGTCAAGTTGGTTGGTGGTTTATATGGCAGCCTGGGAGACTAATCCATTCTGATACCAGGGATGTTTCTAGCTTGTCTGGGGTCTGGATTAGCTGAAAACAGGCCGATGCATTTATTTCAACTATTTGGCTTCTGTTTATGGAGGTGTATGTGCCTGTTCTTTTGATTGAATGTAATATGGGCAACAAGTGTGTCCATGGGAGCTTCATCAGATTCACGGCTTTTTACAATGGCCTGACATTTTTCTTTTTTCACTTGGCATACCCTTGCAAAATGGTTGGATTTTCCACAAGTGGTACATGTTTGACCCCATGCTGGACATGCTAGCTGGCAGGAGCTTGTTCCCAGAATGCCATGTTGGTGGCTACCACAACCTCTGCAAGCTTTGCGGGGTTTCGTTCACTAACAATGTTATGGTATGATGTATTAGCATGAATGTTGTTGTTCTGTCTGTAGTAAGTTGACATCCGAACAGTAGCCAGGTTGGAGGTACTAGTTATTGTGGTCTTGTTTTGTAGTATCGATTCAAATGCCTCAGCATGACAGACATTCTGCTTGAGTGTTTTTAGTACTCCAGCTTTGGCTAGCATATCTGTCTGGAGTGCATCATTGGCTATGCCCCTGATGAGTTGGTCCTTGATATATACATCGGACAGGTCATATTCACAAGAGGGACATGAAAAATTGCAGTTGAGGGCTGTAGCCCTAAGGCAAATGAGCTACTGTTTTATAGGTTCATTTTCACCCCATGACGTGGATGCAAATGTGATGTGGACCATGTCATTTGATCACTGTGGGACCAATGCCTCTATTACTTCAAGTATCTTTTTGAGGTCAGTGGGCAAAAAATTTCAGTGGATGTTGATTATGGCATTTTGGACGGACTCATCAGTACAATTGTTCAATTGGATATTGGTCTGTAACATTGGCATATCTGTCATTCTTATGAATACTTCCCAATCAATTTGAAATTTCCTGAATTGTTGGAGGGGGAGTCATTTCCAGATGGAGCTGAGGAAGCTTGGCTGCTGATGCTTTAGCAGAGATTGTTTGGGTGGTGAGTTCCTTAGCTTGCTTAAAGATAGGGCTTCTCCCATTGCCATGACTCCCAACTCCCTTAGATAGATCCATCAATTACAAGTTCTCCTTTGTCAGCTTCTCGCTTGCAAATGTTGCAGCATAGTTCTTGACCGAGTTGTTAGAGATTCCTGCTTCGGTGAGGTAATTCTCCCAATCCTCAGGTTCCATCTTGTTCGCAGCGCCATGTAGAGTTTGGTAATGGCAAATGATAACACTCAACTGTAATAGAAGTTGAGTCTTACTGAGCAAGTGTAGAATTTGGTAATAGCAACAGACAGTACTCGACTGTAATGGAAATTGAGTCTGACTGACTCTGGTCAAGTTGGTATGTGGTTTAACTGTCAGCTACTCCAAACCTTGCAAAAAGTTTGCATAAGAATTTAATTGTTATTGCAGTAGTATGTCATTTACACTTTAATATTTTGAGCCATTTTGTGAAACTTTCAACCACAATTGAATAGTATGAGCCCTTTAGTAGTCCATCAAAGTCCATATGTAATCTTGCCCACAATTTATCAGTACTCTGCCATGCTTCTCATCAGTGGCATCATCCTCACAATTCCCAGATATCCTACATGGAATTGTTTCAAAATCCTTTTTTGTACTGATAATGGGATTACTACTCTTTCTGCATACAAAAGTACTTCATCACAAATAGAAAATACTTTATAATTGTTACCAGGGTTAATTTTAATTTCACTTTATTTCAACTTAATATCATTCATAGTTTTTTGAATAAATGTATCCTTTTTGGATAAATTTTGATATTGTCTATCATGACTGGCAATTCTTTAATAGTGCTACAGACCAGGCTTTTAGTTTTGCTTTCAGATTCCAGCAGAACAATGACAGCATCTTCAAAATCTTCTTTTAGATTTCGATATCAATCTGGATAAGCCATCTGTGTGTTTCAATTTTTTTTTGGTGATAGAAATTTCATCTTGAAATCATAGTTCAACGCGTTAGTCTGCAGTATTGGTGGGAATGCCTTTCTTGGAACAGAACATAATAATGGACAATGATCAGTTTGCAGTATGAATTTTCCTCTTGCTATCATCCTGTGAAATTTCTTTACAGCAAAAATTATAGCAAGCACTTCTTTTCAATTTGACTAGCATTTTTCCATATTTGTCAAACTTCTAGAAGTATGGGTGACTGCTTCCGCTCTGCTGTCTTCAAATTTATGGCCTATTACAACTCCTATACCATATTCGCTCGTGTCTGATGCTACTATTATCTGTTGCTGTGGATCATAATGTGTCAGCAATAACTCTGAAGTTAGTAGTTTTTTAATTCTTTCAAAAGCTTTTTTACATTCCGCTGACCAATTCCATTTTGTACCTTTCTTAAGTTATTCAAAGGTGCTCGCAATTTGTACATATTTGGCACATAAATAGAATTTGGTAATCTGAGAAATGATAATAGAATCACCAAATTTGTCAGGGGAGGCATGTCTTTAATGGCACTTGCTCTAGCAGAATCTGGTTTTCTTCCCTTTTTTTTTTGTCCATTATCTGACCTAAATATTTAATATTATCTATAAATATCTGTCTATATTTCTGCGATGAGGTATTATTTACATTATTCAGACTATTGTCATTATCTTTGTTGCCATATTTATTAGGTTTCAGCCGTTGTATACTCCGGCCTTCTTCAGGTGGTTGGAATGTCAAACTGAGCCCTTTATTTCACTCACTGGGGTAGACTATTCTAGTTCCACGTGCCATGTTTAATGGATATCAGTTATCTCCTGTTAATTCCCCTCTTCACGTTCTCCACTGCTTTAACCGGGTATTGAACTCACACTCTTTGAGGACACATGTTGCACAGTGGATAAACGCGTTGGTTAGATCCAGTGACAGGACCCAAAGAGTGAGAGTTCAATACCCGGTTAAGGCAGTGGAGAACTTTCAGAGGGAAATTAACAGGAGATAACTGACATCCATTAAACATGGCACGTGGAACTAGAACAGTCTACCCCAGTGATCGAAATAAAGGGTTCAGTTTGACATTTCAACCACCTGAAGAATGCTGGAGCGTTCAACGGCTGAAACGTTGTAATAAATATGGCGACAAAGATGAGGACAATAGTCCGAATAATGTAAATAATGTATCCATAAATAATTAACATTTCTATTCACTGAGTTTGAAACCGTAATCACGTAGTCCTGAAATACTTGCTGAATTAGTTTTACATGCTGTATTTTTGTAGCACTCATAATAATTATGTCATCTATGTAAATGACGGCACTGTCTAGTTCAACCAAGACTGTATCCATTATTTGCTGGTTAATCTTCTAAACTTGTAGAGTCATGTGTTTTGATAGTCAAATATTTCTGGTCTTCCTCATGCACTTTGATTTTGAAAATATGCCTCAGACAGGTCAATTTTTGAAAAAAATGACCACTATTTAATTAGGCAAGTATATCCTCTGGAGTTGGTATAAGACATACATGTGGGTGGAGACAGTTATTCAACCCAGTTGAAAAATCTGCACATAAATGAATCGTATTATTTTTCTTTCTAACATAAACCATAGGCATTGCACATTCTGAATAATCTGCTTTCAATAACTCTGCATTTTTCTAAACTATCGTAAAAGGTATTTTTCTTTTGGTTTAAAAATTGGTATCACATTTTCTTTTAATTTCAAAAATGCCTTTCCCCAACTCCTCTGAGAAAATATTTGATTTTTTTTAGTTTACTCAGTGTTTCTTTAGCTGCAATCTTTTTTCTGAAAAACAATTAATTTTCCACAGAATGAATTAATCAACCAATTCCATAGTTCAAATAATTCTAGCTAATTGATGCCTAGTAAATTTAAGTTGGAATTTTTAATATGTAAAAATCTGCATTTTGTTTTAATTGCAAGAGTGACATTACACATAACTTTCCCAAGAAAAATTAATTTCTTGCCCGATATTCCTCTTGTAACTTTGTTGGTTTTTTTTCCAAGCTAGGCTTGGCAATTCTGTTCCAAGCTAGGCTTGGCAATTCTGTTCCAAGCTAGGCTTGGCAATTCTGTTCCAAGCTAGGCTTGGCAATTCTGTTCCAAGCTAGGCTTGGCAATTCTGTTCCAAGCTAGGCTTGGCAATTCTGTTCCAAGCTAGGCTTGGCAATTCTGTTCCAAGCTAGGCTTGGCAATTCTGTTCCAAGCTAGGCTTGGCAATTCTGTTCAACTGTCTAAAAATGGACTTGTACATTCTGAAGTAGAATAGGAATGTAATATTTTCTTCTGAGATGTAATTAAATTCACTAATTGAGTTAGCAACTGAGTCCAGCAAAAATTGAAATTGACACATAGCCTGTTCTTGCTTTTTCAGGATTGCCTTTAACTATTCTTTATATTCAATCTGCTCCCACTGCATTTATTGTAATAATGTTTTCTGGATTTCTTGCTGTCGTTGAATAATAATCTTCAGTTCTTCCATAGTTGTATTATGTTTGTACAAGCAGTCATTAACTATGAAGAAAAAGCTTTTTTTTCTTTTTTGCGTGAATTCAACTCCTTGTCCCGACTGTTATCTCTTCATTCTATTTAATGAAGACAGCACAATCATAAAATATAATGTTGACATAGTCTTACTGAATTCTGTAATAAAGATATAACGTTCACACTTCTGGCTAGCTCTACCTTGACGATTCTTAACATCAGTATATATGCTATTTGGATGAGTTTTATTCTGGAGAGGTGTGTGTTCATCTCCACATTAAAGCTGATAGCTATTCTCCAATTCCCATCAGGTTTGTTATATTCACTGGTGCACAAATACCCTTGGGAAAGTTATGAATCCACCTCTTCTACCCCCAGCTATGGGTTAATTAATTAGACTTGTATCAAGAAAATCCTTATCTACAAAAAAAATTCTTACAATTTAAAAAATATTTTTTGGCTTTAAATAACCTGTAAGAGTTGATAAGCCATAAACTGCTACTTCATTCATAACTGATGTGACAGGGAGAAGAGATAGAATTCATTATTTTCCATAGGCTGTTAGTGCAAATAACCAAAACAAACTGCCTCAACTGAAATTTGAAGTTATTTCTTATCAATTCAATTTCTAAACAGTTTATTGTTCTGTTCTTCCAGTAATCAATTATGGATAGGATAATAAAATCAGAAATTTTTAAACACATACACTTACACTGTTGCATTGTTATATCATTGTTGCCTGTCTGTACTGGCCCATTTTTTGGGAAAAATAGGAAATTTCCATTTACTGGAAACAAATGACTATGAAATTGCTGACAGTGATTTCTCATAGGTGCCATCATTTTGGTTTTGATTGGATATTCTGCACCCCCCCCCCAACACACATAATGAAAATAAGTCATGAAACTGGTGATGTTGTATGCTACTATATATTTACACTGGTTTGGAAATAGTACTAGTTTGATTATAATGTACACTATTTACATTATTTGGACTATTGCCCTCATCTTGGTCTCCATATTTATTACAACATTTCAGCCATTGTATGCTCCACCCTTCTTCACGTGGTTGGAATGTTGAACTAAACCCTTTACTTCGCTCAAGGACACATGGCACAGTGGATAAAGGCATTGGTTAGATCCAGTGAGAGGACTCAAAGAGTGTGAGTTCAATATCGAGTTAAGGCAATGGAGAACTTGGAGAGGGAAATTAACAGGAGATAACTGACATCCATTAAACATGGCATGTGGAACTAGAACAGTCTACACCAGTGTGTGAAATAGAGAGTTCAGTTTGACATTCCAACCACCTGAACAAGGCTGGAACGTACAACGGCTGAAACATTGTAATAAATATGGCGACCAAGATGAGGACAATAGTCCGAATAATGTAAATAGTGTACGTAATACCTCATCTCAGAAATATAGACAGTTATTGATTATAATGCTATAACAGGTGATTGCATTTTTTGGTAGCTTGTCAATTTATATATGTCAACAGCAGGCAATATAAAAAAAAAAAAGATGTCCAAGTATGACGACAGTAGTGGAAATATTAATAACTGACTGCTTATGGAATTATTGATTCACACTCATATTCTGAAATTTAGATTGTTTTGTTTTGTCCTTTTTTTTCGTGTTATGTCTGCCTTATCTGGCAATTTCCTGGTCATCTCGGGTGGGTGGGGGGAATGGAATGGTTTCCTGTTGCTGTCTCCTCAGATAGCTTTTTTTCTTTATTATCTGGGAATTGCCACAACTTCTTGGGAGAAAAATAGTGGAGTGGTTTCCTGATGCCGCCTTCTCAGCTTTTTTCTTTTTTATCTGGGAATTGGCATGACTTCTTGCGGGGGAAAAAATAGATTGGGTTTTCTGTTGCCGTCTCTTCAGATAGCTTTTTATCTTCATTATCTGGGAATTGCTATGACATCTTAAAGGAAAAATAGTGAAGTTGTTTCCTGTTTTACCGTTGAGCAGTAGCAAAAACATTGATATTTTGTTGGACATCGTTGTGTCATGGATTCCGGATCTGAATGAGAAATTGGAGTGTCAAGTTTCAGGCCTCATTGGGTTCATTACATCCACTTACGCACAAATACCCTTAGGAAATGTTCAAATCCATCTCTTCTCTCTCCCCCACCTATGGGTTGAATAACAGGACAGACTGGTTCTTATAACCTTCCTTGGTTGGCAGCCAGTCTACAGCAGAAAGAAATGGCAACATACTGCAGGAAAATCTTCTACCTAGTCATGGATTGAAGAGGAAAAGGACGATGCCCTAAGTAGGTTAACCAATGAAAAAGGAACCCCATAGCCTGACAGGGCTGAGGCTGATTTGAATTCAGTTTTTCCTTATCCTAGACCAGTTGCCATCCAAGGCTATAGAACCCAGTCTGTTCTGCTATTTGCCCATCGTTTGGCGGAGAGAAGAAGAGGATTCATACCTTTTCCAAGAGTATTATATAAGTGAATGTAATGGATCTGACTGGAGTTTGAACTTGGCTCTCCGATTTCTCAATCCGAGCTGCTATCAATTACTCCACTGAAGGACACGATTGTGTATCATATATGACACTTAACTAACTGATTGATAGTTCTATTGCTTTGGGGGAACCCTAGTTTAAATCAAATATGTGCAAATTAGTTTTATTACAAAATTTTTCTCCAGTCAAATATATCACCCCTCCCCCTCAAAAAAAAAAAAAAAAATTCCATCGCTCATCCAGTAGTGCTTGTGGTACACTTGACCTTAAAGACTTACTAAATTCAGCCTAACCTCTAACAAGCATTTACGAAGGAAATTGTTAACGCAACAGAATATCTGGAAATTCTGCAAACTGACATGAAAGAATGCAGCTATTTTGAATATCTTTGTTATTGTGTATATAATCAAAAATATGACACCATATGGGTGTTTCGTCTTCCTATGACTTTTGGCTTTTCCAAAATTTAAAATCCTATTAAAATGGAAAATTGAGGCAGGGAAAGAGATGAAGGAAATGCAAATGACGATCCTAAAAATAACTTTTCTCCTCCCAAATTTTAAGCTATCCCAAAATGAAAATCTTTTTTTCTTTTCTTTTTATTTTTTAAACTTTATTATTTATAGCTGTTACTAGCATAATACCCCCACCATTATTTTTTTTTTTATGAAATAAATATATATTTTGATCAATGCAATCATTAAACTGTTGTTACTGTGCCTTGCAGCCATGATGCTATCGCTTGGTCTCTGCTTTCCCTGGGGCATATTGTTAAGCAAGTGGGCCATGATTGGAGATTTTCAAAGGACAGTATTACTGTTTTGGCATTAATGACTGCTATAGTGGTTGATATGCTGGTAAAATAACCAAACAATCAGTTTAGTTCATCATAATGGTTCATTCAAATTTTTTAACCAAAAAATTAATAGAAGAAAGCTAATTTATATATTTTCTCTGTTCTTGAGAATTGACATAAAAATAATAAATGCTATTTATTTATTATATTGTTTATTGGAATGCTTGGTAAGATATTGGCTAATTGCCCATTGATTGGAATGTTATAAAATGGTAAATAAGGATTTCCTTATAGTGGGTTCACATATTTTCAGAATTTAGTAAATGTTTATAAATTTATGAATAAAAGATAGTTTTTATATTCATTTCTTTATAAATTAATAAATGATAAATATTGCATCACATTAGTTTTAATTGTATTAGTTTTTGGAATATTGTAAATATGAAATTATTCTTGTAAATAAACAATCTAATAAATAAATAATGTTTAATATTTTTGTAAATTCTCAAGAAAAAAAAAAAATGTGTAGGAATTCACTTATATTAGGTTGGTGCAAAAATAATATCGTTTTTTTTTTTTTTTTTTTTTTTGACGTATTTTTTAACATCAAAAAACATCTGGTCCAGCTCAGAAAGAAATGATGATAATTTTGAAGAATTCTTCAATTCACTCCATAGAACTTCTAAGCCTCTATTTAACTCTGATTCAGGATATAAATCCAATTCCAGCCAAAAGACCGATTTGGGTTGAAATTCCAATTCGGGTCAAAAAAATTGAGTTCTTCAAATCACAAACTCTATGAAACTTTGTGTTGAATTCTTCAAATAACAAACTCTGCAGAACTTCAAAACCTCACATCACAACTCTGATTCCTTGGTATTTTGAAGAAATAAAATTGATTTCCTCAATTCAAAGTTTTGGAGATATTTTAAACTGAATTTAAAACCAAAATTTTTAAATTCACAAAGTTTTTGTGTTACTTTAAACTCGATATAAATTAAAAACTTTGAAATCACTAACTTTTTTAAAGCTATTTTAAAATTTGAATTTTTAACTGTTCCCTCCACATCTGGGCACAAATCCCAATGCTAGATGGTTCAAACATCGAATGAATGGCAGATTTTAAATTCTGGGGTCATCCTGATTCCAAAAACGTACATGTCTATGCTGTAGCAGACTGACCCACTAAGATACTAGGAAATTTCCGTGTGAGCCCGAAAGTGATGACTCATCACTTTAGAAGTAACTGAAATATATATATATATATATATATATATATATATATATATATAGTAGGCTTAGTAATATATTCAATAAGAACACACTAAAATTGAGTTACAGCTGCACTGAAAATCTAGAAGGTATAATAAGACACAATAATAATAATATCCTGAACAAACCCCCTTACCTGAATAGTTTTAATAACTCTACACTTAAATCAGATAATGATAGGGAAAAGTTATGCGATTGTAGAAACCCGGTAGACTGCCCATTAGAAAATAAGTGCTGCATCAAATCTGTGGTATACCAATGCACTATATATCATCCACGGAGAACCCTAACAATAATATGATATACATTGGGTCCACGAAAAATGCCTTTAAAACCAGATGGAGGCAACATAAATGCTCATTCAACAACATAAACTTTAGACATCAGACCTCTCTATCTAAATATTTTTGGCACCTGAAAGAAAAAAAATAGGACACCTAAAGTAAAATGGAAAATCATTAACAGGACTAGAACTTGCAAAACTTGGGATGACCCATGCCCTTTGTGCCTCCATGAGAAACTACACATTATTAAGCTCCTAAACAATAAAAACCTATTAAACATCCGGCAAGAATTAACGGTTTTCTGCCGACACAACCGAACTTGCGCTCTGAATAACTAGCTAAAAACACGCATACAATAAAATAATTTTTAAAATCCATAGCCCATATACATAGTTTTAATACCTTACAAAAATTGATAACCCTTTATGAAGTCGTCAAATAACAAACGTTACGGGCCTTTTCATATACACAATCCCTTTCATAAAGAGATAATAAAAGAATAAAATAAAAATAAATAAATAAATCTCCGTAGACGCTCAAGCCAGACTATGCGAAAACTTCCTCCGTAGTAAATTTAGCCACCCCCACCTTTCCCTGACCCGGCATCTATGAAAGTAACTCTATACTGATACATATTATTAACACCCTACCCCTGCCGATTCTAAACAATCTGCCCTTGATGTTACCATGGAAATTTTTGATTTCAATTCTGACCATACTATTAAAACTCGTAAATTTCAGAAATAAGTCATTCCCAAAAAAAATTTCGCTTGAAGATGGAACAGAGCCTACTTTAACTCAAGTTCTGTTAATTCAAATATTATTTTGAAGTTTTTGGCTCTTGTTTTGAAACATGAGACCTCTTATGTAGCGAGTTGGAATCATATTTTTAAATAAATAATTATATTTATGCTCTACTTTCGTATCGAGCACTATTTTTTAAAAATAATTACAAAAATACTAAGGAACTTTGGATTATTTACCAAACCAGTTTCTTTCCTATTTTCTACAATATTTTCACATATATATATATATATATATATATATATATATATATATATATATATATATATAAAATTTGTGTTTTGAACAGTAAAAAATATTAAAAAATTTAAATTTTCAGACACTGGGTTGTATATTAATATTTTTTTTGTTTTATTATTTCAATTAGGTTCCTCACCTAGTGAACTACAAGAATGAATGACTGTTTCTGAAGAAAGTGAACTTTATCTGGAGTTTTCATGTTTTTTATCATAAATTTTGGTCAGTCTTTGTGTTGGTTAGATGGCCTCTTTCAAGTTGTTTTTATGGTAAAGGATGGGAGATTCCAGACTTTCAGAATTCTATCCTTGGTCATTTCGACAGTTTTATTGGTTGCTGGGAATGGGATGTGTGTGTTAAGTGTATGTTATCTTTTAGTTTTTTTGGGAATTGTATATATATATATATATATATATATATATATATATAATAAGAGTATTTACTCGTTACAATATCTGGGTTTCAACATAAGGCTTCTTCATGTGGTATTGGAAAATTTTTTTAAATACTCAATTTCATCATTTATAAATCTAAGATCATAACCAATGAAATCCTAATGGATGAAATGTGTCACAAAAAACCTTGCCAGTTTGTCATATTTTTTAAATATATTTATTTTTGGAATTCTTGATGTATTGGCGTTTTTTTTTTTTTTTTTTTTTTATTATAAAATCTTGAACTACTCTATCCCTTCCCCATTTTTTCTTTCTGCTCCTTCATCGATCAGTGAAAGAAAGAATCTCAGTAGAGTCTTTACCAAAATAACATCTTCAGCGCAGACTGCTGTAAGCATTTCTTGAGTTTTTGTTGCATGCTTTGTCTATCTGCCCCCCACTTTTCCCTTTTGGCCAGGGTACCCACAAATGGTGAGGGGGATGATGATGGTAGTAGTGTCGGTTTATGTAATTTTCTTTTCTTTTGCTTCGAAAGATTCTGTTAGTATTAAGTATCAATGGTTCTGTTGTATCTGCCCGAGTGTGGGTGGGTAGACCTAAGCCCTCCCCACCTCTACTTTCTTCACTAGTCTTCCACCCTCCCCCACACATCCTTCTTTCCATCAATGGATGGCATCTGAGGGTAGGAAGAGAGTACTTTAAGAACTTTACCCATCAGTAGCAGTTATAATTACATCAGATATCTTTCATAGTTACCCTACTTTGTTTTAGTAACATCTGTTATAGACAATTGGTATGTAAGTGTCAATAATAAGAGACTAATTGACTTATAGTAACTGTTTTTATATTGGGTCACTTGTTTACAAAAACAGAAGACACCAGTTTTTTATTTTTGTCAGCCTTATTTTTATTTATTTTTTATTTATTTATTTTTTTGATTCAAGTAACTTTCAAGGTTAACCTTCATCTTAATAGTAATGATTGGAAAATAGTCTGAGCATCAAAAACAAAAAAAAGTCAGTTTAAATAGAAACTACTTTGATAAAGGTTTGAAATCCTGCAATGAAGGCCTTTTAGTAATGTTTAACCTTCATGCTCCTGCCCCCCCCCCAAAAAAAAAGATGTGTAAAAAGGAAGGTTATTCCCTTGACACTGCTATTACTGTACACACTTTTCACTCCTTTCGCATTAAAATTCTAATCATCACTTAAAACATTTTTTTTTTTTTTTTTTTTTTTAAAACGATGATTAGAATTTTTAATAAAACCCAAAATGAGATTTATACATTTTCTTTATTCTTGAGAAACGACAACAAATATATTCCATATGATTAAGTTAAGCAGTGTTGACTCTAGTCAGTACCAAGATGGGTGACCGCTTGTGAATACCAGGTGCTGAAAGCTTGGATGTGTGGATAGAAATGGAAACATTGGTCCTTGTATGGTCACGGAAGTTAAGCAACGTCAAGCCTGGTCAGTGCCTCAATGAATGACCATTTGGGAATACCAGGTGATGTCAGCTTGTTTGTGCGGTTGGTGTCATGGATAATTACTCGGAATAATTTTCACTTCCTTGGCATTAAAATTTTAATCATTGCTTTTTAAAACATTTGTTTTAAAAAGCAATTATTAGAATTTTTAATAAAAACCGCAAAATATGAGATTTTCTTTATTCTTAAGAACTGACAACAAAGATATTCTGTGCGATCACTGAAGTTAAGCAGTGTTAAGCTTGGTCTGTACCTAAATGGGTAACTGCTTGGGAATACCAGGTGCTGTAAGCTTGAGTCTGCAGGTGATATAATGGCTTGGAATTGTTAATCAGCTGAGCTTCAATTCTCATTGTGTTTGTTATATTCACTTATGCACAAATACCCTTGGGAAAAGGATGAATCTACCTCTTCTCCTCCTATCTATGGGTTAATTAGTAAGATTTCTATCACTAAATCATCATCTCACCCCCCAATCTTACAATCTAAAAGTATTTTCTGGCTTTAAATAACCCGCAAAGGATTGATAAGCCATAGAATATGAATCAATAAAAAAAAACAAAAAACTATTACATTATTAAAAGACCAACTATATTGAAATATTTGTTTTGCATTTTATAAAGAAATATGAAAAGAATATTTTTATTCATAAATTTATAAAATTTGGAAAATTAAAACCAGACGTAATCTGGAAATAAAATAATTTGAGAAGAAAATCTATTACAAGCAGAAAATAATGTTTATCCAAATTTTCTTGTTCTGTAGTTCATTGATACTTTTATAAAATTATGAATGAAAAACTTGTTTTCATTGTTATTTATGAAATGGTAAATAATAAATATTGCATTAGAGAAGGTTTGCATATTTTGATAATCTTGTAAATAAACATTGCCAAGAGAGTGAAATAATAATAGCAGTGTCAAGGGAATAACTCTCTTTTTGACACTTTTTTTTTTTTTTTTTTGTATGCTTTTCGCTGGTACAAAGATTAGACATTAACCATTTTTTTCCTTTTTTGAATAAATTTGGACACAGGGAGAGATGGGGGAAGACTGAGAGAGGGAGAGACGGGTGGGGAGACTGAGGGACGGAAGGAGGGGGAGACGGTGGGGAGACTGAGGACGGAAGGAGGGAAGGCGGGGGGGGAGACTGAGGGACGGAAGGAGGGAGAGACGGGGGGAGATGGGGGGGTCGGAAGGAGGGGGAGACGGAAGGAGGGGGAGACGGAAGGAGGGAGAGACGGAGGGGGAGACTGAGGGACGGAAGAGAGAGAGAGAGAGAGAGAGAGAGAGAGGCTTGTATAAAAATATGAATTAAGTGGATGAATAAAAATGCCAGAATTTTTTTGTCATTGAAAACCCAGCCAACTTGCTGAATAAATGATGCATACATTTGTTAGCAGATACCCCCACCCCACCTAAACTTAACCTGACTTTGTAAGTAACATATATTGGATACATAAGCTGTCTAGAGGAATTAAGACCTTACCACCCCTAATCAAAATAGATTTATATTTCGATAACCTCAACAACTCATAATATCAATATTGTCTACACTTATAAATTAAGTAAATTTCTTAGAAAGTTATTCTGAACATCACTTGACCATGGAACGAGACAATGGATTTTAAGTTTAATTTTTATAATTAAATTTATTAATTTAGATTCAGTTTTGAAAACTGGAAATTTTCTGTGTCACAATGGAATCATATTTTTAAAAAAGAAAATAATCATAATATTTCCTCTACTGTTTGTATTGGGCATTGTTTTATAAAAATAAAAATAATTGAGTGTGTTGACATTGATTAGATTCCTGATCATGCTAGATAACACACTCTCTCCCAGAAACTGTAACTAAGATCTGCTCAGCATTGTTGCAGTATAAATGACAGGTGGGCTCTGTGGGTGTTGAACAAACATAAATGTGCCTTAGCAAATGACTGCAATAGCTGCCCTAGTAGACAGGTATCCTTGAATACGAGTGGTCAGCTATATATATATATATATATATATATATATATATATAACAATGACTAGCAGCATGGCCTGGCGTTGCCCGTGCTTGATTTAAAAATCATATGACGTACAGCAATTGCTATCACTTGACTTAAAATATTTTTGCCCTTCCTTGCCTTTAAAGGAGTGCCCTTTGCTGTGCTGATGTTGCTACATGCCTTACTTCTTGCCTATCTCACACTGCAAATTTTTTCTAAGCTCTATACTAAACATTAAATCTGTTATGAAAAAAGAACTAAAAAAAATGAACACAAAATGATCAGCTTTAAAAAAAGGACTGGTAACTGGAAAAACCGAATGAAAAAAGAATGTTAACAACAAATACTTTTTCACACCCAACCCAGTTCTGCGGAATCAGAATCAATGTTGAGTTTAAGCGAGCGAATGAGCCAATTGGAGTAAAGTGCCATGCAGATTTAAATTTTTCCCACTTATGACGAATGCAGCTATTGATTTTTTTTTATTTTTTTTTTTTTTATTGCATGCTAGTTAACATTAGTGTCAGGCAGCTGTTGGCTCTCACAGTGGCCAATAGAATCTTCCTGCCTATTCGTGGCAGCCAACTATTGGCTCTCGGTCTGGCCAATACAAAATGGCCACAAACTACATGAAAACTGCTGTAGAAGCATGAAAAAAATCGATTATATCTACTATAGATGAGAGTTGGGAAATGCAAAGTCAGTCTTGGCCTTCCTGTTAACTTTGTGCATGTAAATTTTGGTGCAAATCCATCGTAAATTGTGGTTGTGCATTCGTTACACACACTCACACATACACACATCCTGCCTTTTATAGATAAATGCAAAATTGGAGCTCAATTCAAGAACTGATCCCGCTCTCTGGTGCAATGGTAAGATGCAGCCTTAAGCATCTGCTCCCCAGGGCTGGGCATCTCACAGTGGGATTTTCCTCAGTTGTGGCTCTGTCCCTTTAAGTAGCTACAATTGAGTCACACTCTACCCAAAGACAGACACACAATTGATGATAAATTACACACTTAAAGCTCAATCTCTGTATTATATATTATCTACTTCTCGGCAATATCACTCTTCAGGTTTAACTAATTTGCATATTGATTTTTAAAATGTTTATTTCATTAATTAACTGTCCTTCATTACTGTACTTTTATTCGAAGATTTTCATATCAAAAATAGTTCTGTTTAGGAATATTGTCTTATATAGTGCAGAAAAGTGTTTGAAATTTGCATTTTACTTGGCCTTCAACAAGTTGGCATCTATTTGTAAAACTTTCTTTAACTATAACAAGCCAATTTATGAATGAAATGTTCATTTAAAAATTTTGTTTCAAAGATTTCAAATAGTGAATATATCTTATTTTGCAAAGCCTGCTCGTAATGAATAAAAAAATATATTTATTTTGAAAGTCTACAGCTGTATTTAAGCTGTTTCTTCAAATGTTTACACTATATGTTAACTATGAAGCCCAGTGGAACTGTAAACTTTTTTTTTTTTACAGTCTTTAAATACTAATAAAAATGTGTAATTAATGATATAATTGATAATATTGTTACCTCATCATTTTTGTATCATGCACTGCTTTTAAAAGAAGCCCAATAGGTTTATGGGTGGATTAGTTTATCTCTAAATGCGAAAAACATTAGTATCAAATTCTAAGAAATAATTTTGAGGGGGAAAATAGAGATGAAGTAGTGGAGATGTAGGGTTAGGGCTGAAGGGAAAGAGAGATCACAGTTTAAAGAATAAGATCAAAATAAATATCTATTTCCTAAAGTAACTTTCTTGTTTATTTATTTTTTTTTATTATTATTATGCTACTAACAGCTATAAAAGATGATGTTAAATACAACATTTTGACTTTGTTCTAGTTTGAAATTTTTTTTGTGGCAAGGTGATAAAATTATTTGGGACAGTTCTTAGATAATTATGAAATAAAGCTTAAAAGCCTTTACTTACTCAGTTGATAGATACTGTTGAGTGAGGTCATCTACTGTGTGACAATCACATCTGCATTGACCAAGTAAGAAAAACGACACTATGATTGAGATGGCCAGTGGATGGAGTCCTTGAAATTGGGCTTTATAAAAGTGACACCCACTTGACTGAACAAATTGAAAAAAAAAGAAAAGACAAATAAAGGAGAACTGGTCTGCTGCTCTATATTTAGTCATATTTGGGATTGGAGTCATCACTTCTCATTTTTATTTCTTTATCTTTTTTTTTTTTCTTTTTTTTTTAAAATCATTTCACCCCAGGCAAGGCCACTAGTACAGAGGGGCTTACAGAGAGTGAAAGTGAGAGAAAAGACTTTGTGGAAGGACAAAAGATGAACATGATTCAAGAAGATAGAAGATGGCAATTGATGTTGCATTTAAATTTTGTTAATCATCTCACCCCAAGCAAGGCAGGAATGCCACTAGTACGCAGGGGTTTACAGGGAGTGAAAGTGAGAGAAAAGACAGAGTATAGGGAGGATTGAGGAAAAGACAAAAGATGAACATGATTCAAGAAGATAGAAGATTGCAATTGATGTTGCATTTAAATTTTGTTAATCATCTCACCCCAAGCAAGGCAGGAATGCCACTAGTACGCAGGGGTTTACAGGGAGTGAAAGTGAGAGAAAAGACAGAGTATAGGGAGGATTGAGGAAAAGACAAAAGATGAACATGATTCAAGAAGATAGAAGATGGCAATTGATGTTGCATTTAAATTTTGTTAATCATCTCACCCCAAGCAAGGCAGGAATGCCACTAGTACGCAGGGGTTTACAGGGAGTGAAAGTGAGAGAAAAGACTGAGAATAGGGAGGATTGAGAAAAGGATAAAAGATGAACAGGATTCAAGAAAAAAGAAGATGGCGACTGACATTGCAATTTAAAGATCACAACAGCTATTAGGGAGATGCGATCAAATATACTTTAATGTTTAAAAAAAAATTATTCAATATTATTGTTTAGGCAATAAGCATTATAACATGGCACAAATAGCCATATTGTGGAAAAAGGAATTTTTGACAATATACACATTTTTACATGTAAAAATTATTTTTTAACTTTTAATATCTGTTAGCATCCCATGGAAATGGCCTGATATAAAAGGAATATTATCACGTTGCAATATTTGAAATATGTCTTACGAACTACACAAAGAAAATGAAAATTTGGATACAAAAGCGATTTTGACTCTTCTGATTTTATTAATAAATAAATTTAAAATTATACATTAATTACTAATTTTTTTAATTGATAACTATTTCTGCCCAGTTGTTGACATTAATCTGCTGATTTGTTAAAATTTGGAATGATGCAATAATAAAAATTTAAATTTCATCTCTCTGATAAATGTCGCGATCTTTTAAATCTTTGGTGATTGTAGTTATCAGGGAAGTAAGGAAATGAAAGGGCATTCCACAGGTGAGAAGTGCAAGAAAAGAAACTTTTAGAGTAGAAGTGGCAGTTACATTATAACCTAATAATTCAACAGTAAAAGGGTGGGACCTAGATGCCAATCTAGTAGCACATTTAAATTCCATAGTCAAGGTGCCAGGGAAAAAAGCTTATAAGAGCAGTTGCCATGAAAATATTTGTAGAAAAGATAGAGGGAAGCCACATCATGGTGAGAAAGTGGCTGATGTAGAGATGCCAGGTCAGGATTGATTACATTGCAGATCCTTCTTTTGATTTTTATCAAGAACCTCGAGATAAGCAGCAGCACCAGGTCAGATATGGCAGCAGTATTCAATGAAGGGAAGAGCTGGGCTGTTGGTTACCTACCTAAGCACCCACCCACCCAGACTGAGCAGCAAAGCCCACAAAAAAAAAAAAATCACCTAAATATATTGGAAACAGGGTCGGAGTTCTTATGCCTTGATGTAGCATTTATTTTCATCTTTTGTTTCTTTGTGAATGTGCAATGGCCCTTTCCGAGTTTTTGGTGCACACCGACACAAAAAAAAAAAAAAATGTATGTAATGTAGGGTAGCCATTGGCCAGTCAGTAGAAGGCTGAGTGCTTACAGGTTTTTGAAGGGTGTTTTTTGGCAAAGCATTGCATCATGCTACCTTCATAATCAATATTTATCTGGCTGCAACTTCTGTTTTTTTGCAATGTTAACATTGCTTTTTAAATGCTGTGGATAAGATTAAGGGGATTGTAATGCAGCAAGCTGATGATAAATTCTTTTGAAGAGCAGAAGAGATACTGGGATAAGTAAATGGGCTTGTTCATTAATATAGCTGGATACTTTTCAGACAGACTTTGTAAATAATCACAGTGGCAGAATAAGTAAAAATACAATTTACACTTAGAATGTTGCTTGCTGAGTCAGCACACAATTCTGGCAGTAATTCACATTCCTTAAGGTTCCTGATTAGAAACATTTGGTGTGGCGTTGGGTGGGTGCATTATGAAATTTTACTGCTTATTTGTCTGCACCATGAATCATAAGTATATCCCCCCGCCCCAGTTAATGAATTTTTACCATGTTTATCTGTCCCTGGGTCTGATAATAAACTACAGCCATCAGCAAAACCTCAGATTGGGTGGTTTTCAAGAACGATCTCCAAGGCCCACCATGATATGGGACAGTAGCACCTGTTAGGGTCTCAACTATAGGCAAAAAGTGGACCCCTAAACTGGGGTCAAAACATTATGAATGTATAAAAATACATTTTTGTTGAATACCAGTAATACATTTTCATAGTAAAAAAAAAAAAATTACCAGCAATACGTTTTTGAAAAAACAATTACTGAAGCTTTCAAGAAAATTAAATTTCAGCATTAAATGACCCATAAGGAATTGATGTACTGTTAAACCAAACACACAGATCCTGCCTTTTATAGATAGATAAATTATCTCTATCTATAAAAGGCAGGATGTGTATGTGTGTGTAACGAATACACGGACGCAATTTTCGATGGATTTTCACCAAAATTTACATGCACATGTTCCAAGTTAGCAGGAAGGCCAAGACCGACTTTGCATTTCCCAACTCCCATCGATAGTGGAAATAATTGATTTTTTTCATGCTTCTACAGCAGTTTTCATGTATGTAGTTTGCGGCCATTTTGTACTGGCCAGAGTGAGAGCCTATAGCTGGCTGCCATGAATAGGCAGGAAGATTCTATTGGCCAGCGTGAGAGCCAACAGTTGTCTGACATGAATGTTAACTAGCATGCTAGCATGCAAAAAATATCGATAGCTGCATTTGTCACAAGTAGGAAAAATTTAAATCTGCATGGCACTTTACTCCAATTGGCTCATTCGCTTGCTTAAACTCAACGTTGATTCTGATTCCGCAGAACTGGGTTGGGTGTGAAAAAGTATTTGTTGTTAACATTTTTTTCATTCGGTTTTTCCAGTTACGAGTCCTTTTTTTTTGAAGCTGATCGTTTTGTGTTCATTTTGTTTAGTTCTTTTTTCATAACAGATTTAATGTTTAGTATAGAGCTTAGAAAAAATTTGCAGTGTGAGATAGGCAAGAAGGCATGTAGCAACATCAGCATGGCAAAGGGCATTCCTTTAAAGGCAAGGAAGGGCAAAAATATTTTAAGTCAAATGATAGCGATTGCTGTATGTCATATGATTTTTAAATCAAGCACGGGCAACACCAGGCCATGCTGCTAGTCATTGTTATATTTTGTCAATTGTAATCCACAGATAGACTGTTTTGCTGTATCACAGCTCATCAGTGTTGCTAGACACGTGATTGTTTCAAGCAAGTATCAAAATCTGACTGATTTGACATCAGACTCTCTCACCCTTTAGGTATTAGCACACACTATGAAGAAAGGGAATTTTTAATGCATTATATACAAGATATAGGCATTACTGATTACTAGAGGGATTAATTCATAGCAAAGAGCTTTTAGTATTAATCAGCAGTAGGTGACAAATTCCTTTTGTTCCAAAATGCTCAACTTGCAAATTCATTACCTATTATATTATATTCAGTCATGAACTTTAAATAGTGCATTTATTTGACATCATCCTCAGCTACAAGAGCATTTTAAGTCTTGATTTTAAAATATCCTTTTTTTTTTTTGTGTTTGTATGTCTGATGATACCAAAATTGAGGCCTGTACCTCTGGCCTGTACTTTTGGTAAATGCAAATGCTTTCTTTGCATGAACCTCTGGAAAAGTGGTTCCAAATCTTTTCCTCAGTGAGGATACACAGTTGTAATTAAAAAGTATGTACTAAGATAAATACCCCCACTCAGCCACTCAATACAGTAAAAATACAGGGAGAGGTAAAAGCCACACATCATCGGGGTAATTTATTAAAAGTATAATTACAGGTGGAAATTTTATTTACTAGTTATTTAATTGCTATTTGTGCTGTTCAAAATCTTCTTAAAACACATTTCGATTCTATGCCTGCAAGATTCATTAACATGTCGAAGAGTTTCTTCTTTCATTTTACTGCATTCATATTTAATTCTTTCTTTAAGTTTCTTAATATTTTTGGGGCATGTCTGATAAACAATTGATTTCAAATGGTCCCATAGAAAAAAAATCCAAGGGTGTGAGGATGTCTTTGACCTAATCCATTTGTTAGGGAAATGCTAATTTAGAAAATCATGCACAATCAAAAGAAAATGTGGCAGTGCTCCAGCCTCTGTTGAAAGAACATGTTCATTCTTTTTGCTAAAAATTGTTTCCCTTTAGTAAGTCAACTCTTCAAGTTTTAGTTTCCTTTCTTGTGGCCAGATATTGAACTTGCAACTCTTTGCATTACTTCAACCAATGCGTTTTACCCACTGGGCCATGTGTTGAGTTACTAAAGGGAATTAACTGAAACTGACATATCCAGAAAAGGTATGGCATGTGGAACTAGAACTGTGGACTAAATAAAAGGTTTGGTTTGGTTTGAATTTCCAATGTATAACACTTGAAGAAGGCTGGAGCATACAACAGCCGAAATGTTGTAAATATGGCAATAAAGATGAGGATATCAGTCCAAACAATGTAAATAGTGTAAATAGTTACAATACCTCATCTGAGAAATAGAGACAGATGTTGAAGATGAATATGACAACAAAAGATGAGGACAACAGTCCAAACAATGTAAATAGTGTAAATAGTTACAATACCTCATCTGAGAAATAGAGACAGATGTTGAAGGTGAATATGGCTATAAAGATGAGAACAACAGTCTGAATGATGTAAATAGTTACAATACTTCATTATTTATATTTCAGTATTTAGTGGTATTTTTAAATATGTAACTGCTTTCAAAGGCTTCAGTTGAGCAAAGACAAACATGGGAGAAAGATTCAAATTAATTTTGTAATGTTTCTCTTTATGCACTGATAATTTTTTTTAAAAATGTTCTGTATTTCATTGCATTCCAGGCAGTCTGAATGTTGGAATTTTTTAATACATATGAAAGGATTCCTTTGAATTTCCTAAAGTTTCTCTTTTCACTCATTATAACTTCTTATCACTGAAGATGATTCATACATAAAATATTATTTCTTTAAAATTAATATTACAATCATATGTTGAAAATACTGCCAACAGAATATGTCAGGAACAAGCCAATTTCAAGAATAGAAACTACAGAATCAGAGAAAGATGGAATTTCTGGAATATTTGAGGAAAGATGGCTCAGAGAATTTAACATTCATAAGGTGCATTAAAAACGAATGAAGCAGGGAATAAACTGACAAATTTCAGCAAATGGATAGAGGAAGAAAGAGAAAAAGGGTTATAAAGAAAAGATTATTACTGAGAGCAACAAAAGACTGGAAGATGTGGAGAGACATGATTGCCTACATCCAGAAGGGACATGATATATATGAATTTGGATCAAATACAGGTTGGAATATGACAGAATGATAGGATAAAGAACAAATGTTGCATAACCCTCTTCGTTCTGGAGAGGTCTATTGGTTGACGGTTTTGAGGTAATCATAATAAAGTTACTTTCTTCTGTCATCTTCTGGCCAGGTGATCACTACTTTTTGTTCGTTTGGAGGTAAAATGAGAACTTCAACAAAATGGATTTTGACTTACTGCTTTATCAAACATGTTGACGTGTACATTTTTAACTAGCCAGTGGGATCGCTCTATCACCCCCCCCCCCACACACACACTGGGGAGCAAGTTCCCCGCAACACAAAAATAACACATCTGCACTCTTCAATGTGTAAAACTTAACTCCCTGGAAACACTTTTTAACTCTAACATTCCCACGTTCATCTCAGCTAATCAAAATTGACATCCCTATTTTTGTTTACCAGCTGATCCCAAGGTCAGCCTCAATATGTCTGAGTCAAAAAGATTGCCACTGAAAACTAATAGTCTGAAACTGTTATTGATGTAAATAGGAAACATTTATAAATGTCACGTGTTTCACTTTTATTAAAGCTTCATCAGCGAATGAGTTACGGGAAACACACTATTCCCACCACGGTCAAAAAATAAAATTGGGATAAGTCATAAGATTCTACCTTAGAGTAACTAGGTGAAGAAGAGAAATACATTGAAAGAAAACATTTAGACTTCTTCACTACCCACAGCATTTCATCCTCAATGCTAGAAAACAAGCATACAAAATCCCCAAAATTAAACACCATCAATAGCACTTTTAACGTCTACAGCATAAAATTCATAATCCTACACTTTATTTAAAAAATTTAAAAAATAAATTATCTCCAATCCAAGACACCGCATCCAAGACAACAAAGATATAATTAGAAGAAAAATAGATCCAGCAAGACTAAAATACATCTGACCCTGTAGTCCTACAGGATCGAATGTAATTCATTCCCTGTTTTTAACTTCAGAAACACAGAGTGGGGGGTCATGTTATACACAAGTCAGCATAGTACATGTGTCATTTTGGTAATATTACCATCTGACGTCCAATCTTACTAAAGTTATTTTCTTACATGTGCCATGTCCCTTCAGGATATAGGCAATCCTCACTTTCCACAACCCCCACATAACTCCTGTTCTACCACCCATTTACACTGGCTTGTTAGGTAGATGATCATGGTTCTCCACATCTTTCTATCCTTTTTAGCACTTAGTAACATTTGTCTATTTACTATCTCTCCATCTACTTGATCTGCCATCCATTTACACTGGCTTGTTAGGTAGATGATCATGGCTCTCCACATTTTCTATCCTTTTTAGCTCTATCTACTATCATAACATTTACTATCCTTCCATTTACACAACCTCATTAGGTATGTCACTTGCTACTTTCTGCTTTTTGTTGCCTTCACTATATCCTGTGAGTGTCAAATTCTCCAAGACCTCTTACCTTTTGTCCTAGAAATTTCAACTCTTTCTTTCTAATTTTGTATCTAATTACCCTTCGTTTCCATTTTTCTTAAAACTTTCTTGTTGTACATATGTTCTGGCCATGTTATTTTCACTTCTGTAAAACCTGAAATCTCCTCTTCATTTGTAGAGATTGTTCAGTATTGACTGGAAGAATGATTTTTTTTTTTTTTTTTTTTAATAACAAAATTTTCCTGCTTTTTAATACATTTTTTAGTCCTTGCCAAGTTTTATTTTTTTTTGTTAGTCATTTTTATTTATTTATTTACAGGCTTGGAACTGCATTGTCCAAGAAACAGATAAAATGATGCAACGTGTCCGTCAAAACATTGAAGGCTTGAATTCCAAAGTTTTAAAAGTTTTGGGAAACTTGATCACAGAAAAAAAAACAGCCAAGAAGGTTTACACAGAAGGGCGAAACCGACTTGAGGAAGAAAACCTAAAGGTAAGGCATTACATTCATTACTCAAGCTTGTTTCAGATGAAAATGCCAATAACTAAATTATCCCCTTCCAATACAACCAAGATTATCCGTTATTTCATGCCTCTGCTCTTCTCTCGCCCTTTGTCTGTATCTTCTCATTCTCTCCCTTATCCCTTCCAATACAACTAAGATGATCCTTTATCTCATGAGTTAGTTCTTCTGTCAGTCTTTACTGATGTCTTCTCATTCTCTCTTGTCCTGTACAGTCTTCATTGAATGTCCAAGTTTCTCTTCATCTTTTACTCTTTCTCTCATATTTCCTCTCTTCCTCTTTCTCTCTCATATTTCCTCTCTTTCTCTCTCATATTTCCTCTCTTTCTCTCTCATATTTCCTCTCTCATATTTCCTCTCTTTCTCTCTCATATTTCCTCTCTCTCTCTCTCATATTTCCTCTCTCTCTCTCTCATATTTCCTCTCTTTCTCTCTCATATTTCCTCTCTTTCTCTCTCATATTTCCTCTCTTGATCTCTCATATTTCCTCTGCCATAAACAAGTTTTAATATATTGTAATTTATAGAATATTTTTTCCCTACCTGCCATTCAAGTTTTTGGTCATTTAGACATATTAGGTTGGTGCAAAAATAATGACGTAATAATGACGTTTTTTGACGTATTTTTTAACGTCAAAAAACGACATTATTACGTCATTATTTTTGCACCAACCTAATACAATTGACAAGCCAAGTCTTTATTTTTCATCTCTATTCCTTCCATTTATTTTGTCATTTCTTCTGGTTTTCTTTTCATTTTTCTTGAACTTTCCTACTTTCTCCATTCTCACACTTTACCTCCCGCTCCTTTTACCTCGCTTTACCTCCCGCTCCTTTTACCTCGCTTTACCTCCCGCTCCTTTTACCTCGCTTTACCTCCCGCTCCTTTTACCTCGCTTTACCTCCCGCTCCTTTTACCTCGCTTTACCTCCCGCTCCTTTTACCTCGCTTTACCTCCCGCTCCTTTTACCTCGCTTTACCTCCCGCTCCTTTTACCTCGCTTTACCTCCCGCTCCTTTTACCTTGCTTTTTCCCATTTCTTCCCACTTAATAAGAAGTTTGTCTTCAGTTTTAATATTAAGTTTGTCAGTCAGAAAGCATAACTGACTTCAACTCTGAAAGAGTTGCAAATGAGCAGTTACTACACTCTAATCCTAAGCTTCTTCATCTGTGTGTCATATCCTTTCAGGACATAGGCGATCATGGTTCTACACAATTTCTTGTTCCTTGTAGCTCTTAATAATTTTCCTCTTTTTGCCATATCTCCCAAACCTTGTTTCATCAGCCATTCACCCAAACTCTTGAGGTAGGTTATATGTTCCTTTCTTCTGTCTCACATGCCTTCGATCTGTCTTGTGAGTATTAAATTTTCCAAGCCCACTTTCCTCATTATGCCCCAGAAATTTCAACTGTCTCTTCCTGATGTCAAGTAGAAGTGCCCTTTTCACTGCCATCATCTCTAAAACTTTGTTGCTGCTCACATGTTCAGTAAAAGTGTAATGGTTGTAAATACAAACAAGTCGATTAGTAGAATAGATAAACAATATAAAGATCAGGATTCTAACCCACAATCTATCCACCTTGTCCAAATAATCCAAATATGGTATCATCTTATTCTATTTTATTCAAATATGGTATCATCTTATTCTATTTTATCCAAATATGGTATCATCTTATTCTATTTTATCCAAATATGGTATCATCTTATTCTATTTTATCCAAATATGGTATCATCTTATTCTATTTTATCCAAATATGGTATCATCTTATTCTATTTTATCCAAATATGGTATCATCTTATTCTATTTTATCCAAATATGGTATCATCTTATTCTATTTTATCCAAATATGGTATCATCTTATTCTATTTTATCCAAATATGGTATCATCTTATTCTATTTTATCCAAATATGGTATCATCTTATTCTATTTTATCCAAATATGGTATCATCTTATTCTATTTTATCCAAATATGGTATCATCTTATTCTATTTTATCCAAATATGGTATCATCTTATTCTATTTTATCCAAATATGGTATCATCTTATTCTATTTTATCCAAATATGGTATCATCTTATTCTATTTTATCCAAATATGGTATCATCTTATTCTATTTTATCCAAATATGGTATCATTTTTTTCCAAATATAGTACCTTTTTCTTTTCTTTTCTAAAATAATGAACTTTGAGTCTTTTAGAGACTTGCCGAGTTTCAGAATCATATTTCATGCTGTATTATTTGAAAGACAAAATGGAAAAAGGTTTCGAGTGACATGTTTCATCCTTTAGGGCTAAATCTTACTAAATCTGCTGTGTTGGTGTGACTACACATGCACACAAATAAGGGATGTTGCAAATTTTTTATTTAAATTACTTTTATTTACATATATATATTCCTCCAACAAAGAATGACAATATATGGACCCCACCAAGCGGACGTAACCAACACTTGTCTCAATATGACCACAAAGCCAGACAACACATGGATAACTTCTTAAAAAACAAAGGACACCAGATAAAAAAATACAACTTATCCAAAATAGAACACCAAGCCATCTATACTCTTAAAAACAACCGAGACATAATTATCGTACCAGCCGACAAAGGCGGAGCTATAACCATCTTAGACACTACATTAAAGAAGCGGAATCACAACTTCAAAATAACAGATTCTATGTACCTTTACCTGTAGACCCAACTAGCACATTCAAAACAGAATTATTACTTCTCACTCAGAACCTGAACCACAACATAAAAAATACCATAAAATCTCTTATTCCTGAGAACCCTAAAACAGCGACATTCTACACTATCCCAAAACTACATAAACTCCCCAAAATCCTTTCAAAAAAACACCCTAACACTTTTTCATCCAACCCACATCAAATTACACAATCAAATAATGAAGAGAACATCTATAAAATTTCAAAAACCCTTAAAATCATGCCACCTGGTAGACCTATAATATCAGGCATTGGTACCCTCACAGAACTTAGATCTGGGTACATAGACAATATCCTAAAACCTTTATTGCCCAAAATACCTAGTTATATTAGAGACACTACTGACTTTCTCAACAAATTACAAAACATTAACTTAGTCCACCATGATACAATCCTAGTAACGATGGATGTTTCGTCCGTTTACACAAACATTCCACATGTTGAAGGAGTATCAGCTTGCTATGAGTTCCTTAGTAACAAAAACTTACCTAACTACCAAATTACAGATATATGCCAATTAATAAATTTCATCTTAACACAATAATTTTAAATTCAACAACAAACACTATTTACAGATTAGTGGCACAGCAATGGGCACGAAAATGGCACCTAGTTATGCTAATATCTTTATGCACATTCTAGAAAAGAAGATACTAGAAAATTCAGAATATAAACCATCACATTACTTTAGATATATTGATGACATTTTCTTACTATGGACTCATGGATCAGAAAAATTAAAAACCTTTTTCACTTTCTGCAACAATTTCCACGATACGATTAAATTTACCATGGAGCACTCATACACATCCGCCCCTTTCTTAGATGTTATAAAATTAAACAAACATACACTTTCTACCAGTCTATACAACAAACCCACATAAATTCCTGCACTTTAACAGCTGTCATCCCTTTAAATTATAAAAATCTATTGTATACAGCTCATTTTTAAGAATCAAATGCATATGCTCAGATCATTTAGATTTTCTATACAACATTAATAACTTAATAAAACAATTCCTAAAATGTAAATACCCAATAAAAATAATAAAAGAAACACTAAATAAAACTATCCTGATAAATCGTAACACACTTCTCACATACAAGAAAAATAAAAACAACAATCGGATTCCCATGGTTTTTAATCACAATCAATATTCCCACACACTTATTCACAATTTAAAAAAGGATTACAAGAACCTCCAGTTGGACAAAAAGATCAAAGACATTTTCGATAAACCACCCATAAATGCAAAGAAACAATCACCTAACCTATCAGCTATCCTCACCTCTACCAAATATTTAAACAATAGAAATCAATCAGGAAATTACAAATGTAACAAACCTCATTGCTTAGTTTGCAAACATTTAATAATAGCTAATATATTTTCTGTACCCAACACCAATATCAAGATACAGCCACCTAACCTCACCTGCGATAGCCATAATGTAATCTATTATTTATTCTGCACCTTATGTCCTAATAGTGGATATATTGGTGAGTCTGGAAATAATTTTAGATTTCGTTTCAATAATCATAAACAAACCATACGTCAAAACAACCCTTATTCCCCCATAGCTAAACACTTTAATCAATCAGGACATTGATTAGAAAACTGCAAATGTTTATTGATAGATTCCGATTTTAGTTCCACATACACATGCAGAAAAAAAAAAACATATTGGATTTTAAAATTAAATACACATAGACTAGGGTTGAATAGGGACTTGGGTGTTTTAAATCTTTATAAATATTTCAATAGTTAAGCAATTTTTTTTTTTTTTTTTAGATATAGTTAAAAAAAATTTTTTTTAAACATTTAAAATATTTATGACAGTTAGATTTATGTTAGGAATATCCGAACAGTGACATTCCATATTACGTGACGTCCGCGTCTCGCGAAGGACGCTACTTGCTAACAAACAGTAATTTTAATTTATTTATAACAAACAGTTATTTCTGATGAAAGATTGAGGACAATTTGAAATATCAAATATATATATAAATAAATAAATACTTTCATAAAATAAAACATAATTTTTTTTAATTTGCAACTTAGCCAATTTCATTTAGATTGTTTTTCTTTTTGTTTCCATCATTTTTGTTAGGTTGGTGCAAAAATAATGACGTTTTTTGACGTTAAAAAATACGTGAAAAACCTCATTATTTTTGCACCAACCTAATAAATATCCCAGACTGTGATGATGATAGAAGTTCTGCCAGGAATGGTGAAATGTTGATTCACTGTGAGTGACCTAGCAATCAAGGCACGCATCATATGAAATTTTTCCACTTTGTCATGCATATTTTTCTCCAACATTTTTATTGATATATAAAAAGTTATATATTGTTATCTCTCTCATACACACATATATATATATATATATATATATATATATATATATAATGTGCATGAGTGAGAGGTGAATAGTGGCTTGGATTGAAGAATCAGAAAGCCAAATTTGAATTTCAATTGAGTTTGTTGCATTCACTTATGTGCAAATATCCTTGGAAAAGGTATAAATCCATCTTTTCTCCTTCCAGCTATGGGTTGAAAACCTGAGGAATATTGTTTTGGGGACCTTGTGGTATACAATGTGCATCAGTTCACTGTATTGGGCTCTCCCAAAAAGAGTGGTTGGTTCTGCATAAACCTTCATCACTATAATCATGTATATACAAGGAGTCTGGCTGTTTACTTTGGAAATGAACTGCTGGACCCTAATATGTTGAAAATTATGGGAGAGGTCAGAAAGAGTGTGTGCGCGTATCTATGTAATAAATGCAATTATCGGTGTGTCACTGTGTCACACTTTTTTTCAGTTAAAAGGACACAACTCTGACTCATGATACAGAAATTTTGGATTCCCAATTTTCGTTACTGCAACTGTTTTCGGTTATTTATTTTTATTTATTTATTTTTTTTTTTTTTACATGATATTTTGTGGTGAATTTTTTTTTGTACAATAATATTTATAAGATGGAAATAAATTTGGAAATAACCAAAATTAATTGTGAAACCCAGTGAAAGTCACCCATGAAATAAAAATAATTGTTTGTATGGAGAGTAAGGACCTACGTGCATCAAATTGTCTTTAAATTAAGTGGCAGCAGAAGAATTATCATTGAACTTCTAAAAGTTAAGCTTAAATGTTAATGCAATACTTAAATGCAGCAATCAGTTTTGAGTTCTGTAGTTCGTTGTTGCCGATCACATACAGTAGCTTCACAAAAAGAAATCTCCACCAACAGAGGACCAGATTGCAATCAAAAGAACCAAGGTTGCATCAAGGAAAAGAATGTCCTGTGCAAATGACAATCAGGAGAGCTTCCGATGCTTTAAATATGCAAAGACTTTGGGACTCTCAAACTCCTGAACAAGCCAAGGGCGCAATCAAGAGCTCTCCGCAGGATTTAGTTTAAGTGCCACCCAGTATGGCAAGTTTTAAGGTAATATATATATAAACTGAACATTGGGATCAACTGTGTGCCAATGTTAAAGAAAGTTGGCAGCATGCTGCTCCTCTGAAGGATAGCCTAACCTGACACTGTGGCTTTGTCATGTGCAGTAAAGTAGGCCTTGCTGTCCATTTGCAGAAACATGTCACAATTGATCCTTAACCACTCGAGCAAAATGGCTCAAACATTTGTTCCATCTATCGAAAAGTTTTCAAAACAACTGCAGGCTTTGGAAGACATATGCATGCTTATAGAAGTTGAGCACCTCTTTATTTTACTCATCCTTCATTAGTCATCCACCACCATATAATTATATATATATATATATATATATATACGCATGTGTATAGAGGGTGTTATCAGTAAATTGTCGCCGTTTTATTTTTTTTTGTTTTTGATTTTGCCAACTGCACAGTATAGTAGGCTCAGTTGGGTACTGTCTGTGAGAAAAAGAGCATCATCAAGCAATTCATTCTGCCAGAAATTTGGAAACATCATGCTTGGTATCTGCACTGGAAGCTCTAATACATTTCAGAATGTTTGGGTGTCAATTTGAGGACAGTACAGAGGATTTGGAAAGAGTTGGATGAGTCTAATGGTGATTATGAAGTTACAGCAGCTTGGAAAATTCATTTTGATTGTTCTGATAAAAAAAGAACATCTGAATTTGTTGGAGGCCTACTTCAAGTGCCTTAAGGAGGTAGTGCTGCCCTGAGTCAAGAGGGTGGCTGTTGGAAGGCTCTATATCTGGCAACAGGACTCTGCACCATGCCACACAAGCAGGAGTTCCTAGTCATGGCTGCCAAACAATTTCTGAAACCACATTGCCCCTTAGATCTGGTCACCTAATTCTTTAGACTGCAACCTCATTGACTACTATGTGTGGGGCATAGTTGAGAGACCAACAAAACTCCTTGTGACATCAAAGATGAATCGAAGGCAAGGATTATATCAGCATTCACTAACTTAAACAAGGAGACCATCCAGAAGAGTTGCAGAAGATTCGAAAGTTGTCTAGAGGCCGTGGTTGAAGCCAATGTCGATTTTATTGAATAAATTTACTCTTTAGTATTTTAAGATATTTTTGTGTCATTTTGGTAAATATATCTGTTAAAATGAGTTGTCACTGTTATTTTCATTTTTGCATCATTTAGACGACACCGTGTAGATAGCATTAATACAAATAGAAAATTAGCTGATGGATGATGTTTCGAATCTTCACTTCAGAGTTTTGTAGATGGACTCTCCAGCAATCACTCTGTTCACTTGTCAGGAGATATCAATTAGCTATTTATTTTTCTCATTTTTCTTTTATATTGAGTTAAAAAATAATTCATACACTTTTCATTGGTACAAGGTTGATTTTTTTTTTTTTTTTTTTTTTTTTTGTTTGCATGCGTGTGTGTGTGTATATATATATATATATATATATACACACACACACACACAATAAAACACCTAGTTTCTACCGAGTTTAAGTCTGTACTACCTTCTGCAGGGATTGAACATGCAATTACTATGTCAGCAAATGAAGCAACACTCTAGTCCACTAGACTATTGATTGATTCCCTCAGTAGACCTAGCATAGCAATAAACAACATATGGGACCCATTAATAAATTGAGAAATGAAAGCTAAAACTTTAGGAGTGGTAGTGAATGCAGTCAAGCATGACATCAGGAAATAACCTTATGTTTAAGTTTCCAAGTTCTTAGAGTAATGTTCACCTTATACAAGGCTTGAGGATCACTCAAGGTAGAGGGATACAGAGCGAGAAGAGGCACGGCTTACATGGATATGTGTGGAAGATAATGGTTAACCCTGGACTTGAACAGGCTAAGAATGCAGTCATCAGGAAAGCAACCTCTTGGGAGTTGATTTGACAAGGCAGTGGTTCATAGGAAGAAGCTACCTGAATGGAACCTACATCTCATCCAGGCAATACAAAGGGATGAAGGTGTCATGGTAGGTCCTAGCTGTGAATACCAGGGCTGGTGGAACTAAGGAATGTAGTTTGTGTAAACACTTTCCATGGAAACAGCGATAGAGCAGAATAATGTCTCATCTATGAGAAAAGGATTGTAGAGTGGAAAACAATTCATCACCCATAAGGATAAAGAGACTATTCATAACATTTCAAATTTTTCTTTGGATTTTATCAAGAATCTTTAAATATATAACAGAAGTAACAGATCATATGTGTCAGTAATATTCAAAGCATGGACAGATGGTAGACATATAAATATGTAAGATAGATTCTGGAGAGAAAAATTATCTAGCATGACACAGTGAAGCAACTTTCCTAGTTGCAGATGTTAAACAATTTCCATGTAGTCATTCAATCATTGAGAGATTGTTGCCATATCAATTGCATAAGAAAATGTCCCCCACTTTTTCTAGCCTACTTTGTGGGTGTTGAGGGAATCTCTCAAATGCTTAAACATATTTATAGATTATTTACACTATTTATATTCAGATTATTGTCCTCATCTTTGTTGTTTTTTATCCTAACATTTTAGCTGTTGTGCTCTCCCACCTTCCTCAGGTGTCAATTCAAAGCCTCTCTGGAATGAAGTGAAAATACTGGGAAAAACTCTGGAGGGTTAGATGTCTGAACAAATCAGCACACATTCTAGGCTATGAGGACCTCCTTAGTAGGCCTATCATAGAAATAAATACAATATGGGAGCCACTAATAAAGAGACAAATGACAGCAAATCTTCCATTGCAGCAGCAGTGGTAGTGGCAGCCTAATCAGCAGTGAAGGTTAAATTTAAAGCACTAAGTTTACACAAGCAAATTGTCTTATGGGACAATGATCTAGTGGGTAAAAGCATTGGTTTGTGATTTTGGTGAGATAGTGGTTGTAATTTCAATCTCTGGCGTGAGCAGTATGTACATGCACTCAGTGGAAACAGGCAAGATAAAACTAAATAGTATGAAATAAAAATAAGACCTAGACGATATGCCTAGACATGAGCAGTGGAGTGATAACGGTCTACCCCGATAGATTAAATAAAGGGTTCAATTCAGCATTCCCTGTAGGTTACACAGTTCGATATACACCTGAGGAAGGTCAAAGGGTATAACAGCCAAAATGTTGTGATAAAAACAACAAATCTATATTTCTGAAATGAGGTAATATGTACATTTACATTATTCAGACTATTGTCCTCATCTTTGTTGCCATATTTATTACATTTCAGCCATTGTACGATCTGGCCTTCTTCAGGTGGTTGGAATGTCGAACTGAACCCTTTATTTCGCTCACTGGGGTAGACTGTTCTAGTTCCACATGCCATGTTTTAATGGATGTCAGTTATCAGTTATCTACTGTTAATTCCCCTCTCCTAGTTCTCCACTGCTTTAACCAGGTATTGAACTCCCACTCAGTGGGTTCCGTCACTGGATCTAACTGTTGCCTTTATCCACTGTGCCATGTGTCCTTGAGGACATTCCAACCACCTGAAGAAGGCCGGAGTATACAATGGCTGAAACATTGTAATAAATATGGCGACAAAGATGAGGACAGTAGTCTGAATAATGTAAATAAAAACAAAGATGAGGAAATAGTCTGAATGAATCTAGAAATTCAGACAAAAATTTTTACAGATTTTTTTTTTTTTTTTTTTTCTGATATTGCATTTTTATTTTTCACAAAGTATGTGATCCTTCTGAATACAATATTTTATATCTTGTTTTGTTTTCGGCCTCGGTCAACTTGTTCTCTTTGTAGGTAGAGGATGATGTTGGAAAATATCAAAGTGAGTATGCAAAAACAATCGAAAAATATCGAGTTGACAAGGCAAGATATGAAGATGTATTTGCAAAAGGTAAGCACATTTTTCAAAGACTTTTCAAAAACTCTTGACAGCATTTGAATAAATGACAACTTTCTTTCTACTCTTTCATGTCTTTAGTGGCTTACAGCCATATCATGTTGAAACATTGGTTCCTCTATGATCATCACAGTTAAGTAATGTCAAGCCTGGTCAGTACCTAGATGGATGACTGCTTGGGAATAGCAGGTGCTGTAAGCTTGGATATTCAGGTGGTGTAATGGATAATAGCCTCGAATTGTTAATCAGAAAGCCAAGTTCCAATTCCAGTTGGCTTCATTATATTTGCTTATGTGCAAATACTCTTTGGAAAGGTATGAATCCCCTTCTTCTCCCCCTGTCTATGGGTTAATTAATAAGACTTGTATTACTAAAACTATTATTATCTCAAGAAAATTTCTTGATTGAGTCATCCCTACAACTGATCAGCACATTGCAAATTACTTGAAGCCTCAAAATATTTTTAGATTATATTTTCTGGCTTTAAATAACCTGCAATAGGTTGATAAACTATAGAAAATAAATGAATCAATAAATCATCTATGACTCAGTATTGTCATAGAAAAATAATCTGCTGTAATTTGTGGAGAGATCAATGATCGGATGTCTTCCACAGCCATTCCTTCCCCAACACACACACCTGTTAAGATCAACAGCCAGACCCCCCCCCCACACACACACACATTCCCCCCCCCCGTGAGATCCCCCCTCCCAGTAAGAGCAACAGCCGGATGTCTCTCACCCCACCCCACACTCCTGGTTAGATCAACAGTCGGACGTCTGTCACCCCCCTACCCTCTCAGTGAGACCAACAGCCAAACGTCTGTTTCCCCCCCTCCACATACACACACTCCCAGTGAAATCAACAGCCAGATGTGCCCCTGTATTCTGGCAAGATCAATGGCTGGATCACCCTCTCAGGAAGAACAGCCAGACGTTTTTCATCTTTCTTGACTCAATTTCTCTGGTTTTCTTCATCGTATCTGAAATGGTAAAATGAAGTATTGTTATTTTCTATGAAATATTTAAACTGGTATCCTCATTTTTGTTGTTTTGATTACATTGTGTCCAATGCAAGGTTTATTTATACAACTGACATCTCATTGCAAAGCAAAAGAAAATAATAATTTGCAGAATTTTGTTTTGTAATTATCTTTTCATAATTTCAGATTTATTGATATAAAATGTAATGTGTTCAGGCTCCCCACATATTTTTTTTTTTTTTTTTTTTTTTTTAAAGTGTTTTGTATAGACCAAGTATAGCACAGTGGGATACCTTGGATATTAGTGCTGTATTGGTAGGCCTTAGAATAGACAAACTGTATTCACTGTAAAGAGAGTATAACACCCCCTTTAAGCAGGTCTAACTTCTGACTTGATGCCTAGAAACATTACTTAAATATAAAGCAGACTCATATCTGCCTTTTTTGACTCAACTTTAAAACCAATTTATCGATTAATTCTTTGTCTGTTTTGTCTTGGTAGACATATATTCGACATTAAATAACCCCAAATAGTTTATTAATTTAGCCAACTAGAGTAACATCAGTGGAAAATAATATTAGTCACAGCTGTACGTAGAGAACAAAATGAAGACAAGGTGAAAATTTCAAAAGGGGGATGTTCTGCCTCTTGATATGTGTCTGTCTTTCAAACAGATAAATAAATGCCTTAATGTTCTTTTCATCAGCAGGTTTATTGAAAGTCAAAAAGGAGGAAACTAAAAAAAGAAATGAATACAAACACGAGAGTAGTTTATTCGAACCTTTTTCTTTTCGACTTTACTCTTGGAAAGAGTCTTTGGGGGTGGTAACATGCTGAGCTGTCCACTATTCTCCTCTATCTGTCACCATCGTGTGCCCGAGCCTGGGTTTCTAAAATTGGTTTCTTGGTGTACTCATCATGTAGTGTGTTTTGGACATTTTAAGCTGGCGGGTCCCATCCCTCTCCAGCTGAGACCACAGCTGATGTCTTCCAACTAAGTGTCTCACCTTGGTTGTAAACATGTGATTGTTTCAGTTTATCTGAGGAACCCTTCTGCCCTGGCTAGTCACCTGCATCAAGGAGGTCCTTCGCCCAGTGTTACTCCCTCATGTGAATTTAGCCTGCCAGCTGAAGTGGTTTACAAGGGCATGGCAACTTGGAGCCATTGCATGATAGATTTAGGATGCCCATCCACTCGAAGGTACAGAGTGCCAGACATGAAAGGTACTACCTCTATCCAGAGCCCCCAATACCCATATGTGTCATTTGCAGACAGTACTGTTTTGTTGTATCACAACACCTCAGTGTAAGTAGACATCTGAATGCCTCAAGCCCAGATCAAAACCCTAACGATTTGGTGTCGGAGTTTCTACAACTGAGCTATCTTCATTCGACAGAGATTAGCAGCTAAATCTAGCGTATTGTTTTGATGAATGTAAACAAATGCCAATCAGCCAAAGTGCTCCAATTTATTTCAATGATGCAGGTGGCTGTTGTTTATAGAATTAGCCTATCACTCAACAGTGCTCAATTGAAATTTACAGTGGATTTTGGAAGGAACAATTAGTCATCAAATGTACTACTTTAAGAAATATTATATAGATTTTAAATGATAATAATAGAAATCGAAATAAATTAGAAAAGAATGAAAGTATAAAATTTATCTTTTATTTTTTTTTTTTTTTTTTGTCCCCCCCCCCCAATATTAGCTTGTGTATAATGTGATTCCAGCTTCTTAAACAATACTAGTAGGGTGGAGTAATGGATAGCGGCTCAGTTGAGGAATTGGAGAGCCAAGTTCAAATGCCAGTCGAATCCATTACATTCACTTACATGGTAATACCCTTGGAAAAGGTATGAATCCTCTTCTTCTCCCCCCAGCTATGGGTAAACACTAGGACAGACCGGGTTCTATAGCCTTGGATGGTAACTGGTCTACTGTAAAAAGAAATAGCAACCTACCTCGGGGGAAAAAATTTGCCATCAGTCATGTATCAAAAGATACATGATTACCTAAGTGCGTATCATGCATGGCACATAACTGACTGACCCTTGGGAAAGGTATGAATCCTCTTCTTCTCCCTCCTAGCTATGGATAAACATCAGGACAGACCAGGTTCTATAACTTTGGATGGCAACTGGTCTACTGCAGAAAGTAATGACAACCTACTGCTGGAAAAAATCTGTCTTGTCAGTCATTTATCGAAAGGTGCATGATCGCCTAAGCGTGTATCACGCATGGCGCAAAACTGACTGACCCTTGGGAAAGGGGATGAATCCTCCTCCTCCTCTTCTTCTTCACCCCCCCCCCCCAGCAATGGATAAACAGCAGGACAGACCGGATTCTATAGCCTTGGATGGCAACTCGTCTAATGCAAAAAGAAATGGCAACCCACTTTGGGAAAAAATCTGCCTCGTCAGTCGTGTATTGAAAGATACATGATCACTTAAGTGTGTATCACGCATGGCACATAACTGACTGAGTAGGTGTTATCAAATATTGCAGTACTTGGTATCATCATGGACATATTTTATAGCAAATAAATGGTCTTCATTCTTTTTGGTACAAAGCTACCAGAAAATGGTGAGAAAAAAAACTTGCCGTAAAATATCTGATACAAAGATTTAGATACTGTATTTTTTGTTTTCATTCATGCCTGACTACGGTAGCTCCTTTACCTTGGGTCCGCCTCCTACATAGCCTAAGTTTATTCTCTTTTGTCTCTACATCAAGAGCAAAACCTCATCCACTATAAATGCCACTTAAAAATCAACAAATACCTAATATAAATGAAGGATTAATAGATTATTTTTTAAAGAAAGGTAAAAAAAAATACATTTTTAATTCTTCGTTTATATAAGGTGTTTGTAGATTTTAAGTGACGCACATAGAGAATGACATTCTGCTGTTCATTTTGCAATAGAAAGAACAAATCTAGACTGTGGGAGGCAGGTTAAGGGGGCTTACCTGTACTGTTAAAGTTAACCAAAAGTACCATGAAAATGTAAGCCTACCAGGTCACGGAGAATGCATTAATTTTAACCTCTTCAAGAAATTACCTGTGTACAGTGTGACCCCCTATTTTACGCATACAGAACAGAGAATATTAATGAATTGGCACCCCTCATCTGGTGCTTAATAGGCAAAGTAGTTTTTGAAGATGTCTAATCCCTGATGTTTCATGACCTATGCAGATAACATTATGCTAAACAAATAAAATCTATGTTTGTATCCTGTGTGTGAGACATTGGTACTAAGTATACACTTGGTATATTTATTTCTTTTCTTGAAGTCTTAAAGGTTATCGTAATTTTGTTGCAGGCAAGATGAATAAGAAACTTGAAGACACAAAGGCTCATTATTTGCGGACGACTGCTCGGTTGCATAAGCTTCATAATGACTACATCATTGCACTCCAAGTTGCCTCTCTGCATCAGAATAATTACCTCACCAGCCTCCTGCCTGCCCTTCTCACATGTCACAGGGATACACACACCCATCTAACTGATGGATGGTAAGTCTATGTTGACTCAACATTAACCATGAAATGGGTGGCTGGGGGAGGATGCACAGATGCATTCCACTTTGTTGGTATTATTACCCATTTGTTTCAATAGTTAATAAACACATCCATTGATAGAAGAGTATGCTTTTTGTCTTTGGTTTCCAAGTTGGTGTGGCTTGTTAAATAGCTCCACTAATTTTGTCTCATCTGAAAGAAGAAAGCATAAAATTTTCAAAAGAACACCTGAAGTAACGTGATCATTACAATTGCTTAAAAAAAAAAAAAAGACTTGTTTTGTCAGCTTCTAAGACAAATGGTGGGAAGGAGACTTCTGTTTCTGACTCAACAGTTATTCATTGTTGAGCTTCAGTAGAAGTCATCATACCACTAGACTAAATACAGTGTAATATATACATATGTATAGTGTTTATTTTTTGCTAATATTTCTCTCTCTCTCTCTCTTGCACTCTCTCTCTCTTTTGCACTCTCTCTCTCTCTTGCACTCTCTCTCTCTCTTGCACTCTCTCTCTCTCTTGCACTCTCTCTCTCTCTTGCACTCTCTCTCTCTCTTGCACTCTCTCTCTCTTGCACTCTCTCTCTCTCTTGCACTCTCTCTCTCTCTTGCACTCTCTCTCTCTCTTGCACTCTCTCTCTCTTGCACTCTCTCTCTCTTGCACTCTCTCTCTCTCTTGCACTCTCTCTCTTGCACTGTCTCTCTCTCTTGCACTGTCTCTCTCTCTTGCACTGTCTCTCTCTCTTGCACTGTCTCTCTCTCTTGCACTGTCTCTCTCTCTTGCACTGTCTCTTGCACTCTCTTGCTTGCACTCTCTCTCTTGCACTCTCTCTCTCTCTTGCACTCTCTCTCTCTCTCTCTTGCACTCTCTCTCTCTTGCGCTCTCTCTCTCTTGCGCTCTCTCTCTCTTGCGCTCTCTCTCTCTTGCACTCTCTCTCTCTTGCACTCTCTCTCTCTTGCACTCTCTCTCTCTTGCACTCTCTCTCTTTCTCTTGCACTTTGTCCTGGGTATGACGATAAACTGTGTCCAGCAGCAAGGTCTCTGATCAGGAAGTTTTGAGAAGCGTGGAACCGCCTCTTAGTTGCTGTTGTTCCTGGATCCACCCTGACCCGGGGTGGTAGCACCCATTAGGGTCCCAGCTATGGGTAAATAGTTTCCCCACACCCTTGATCTGGAGCCGGAATACTAGGAAAGTGTAAGTGGGTTTTTGTAATAATAATACCATCAACACAAATTGCAGTATATAAAATGCACATTCACAAAACCCGATTTCAAAAAACTAAGACAGTGAATACAAAAATTAAAATTATACGGCTATCTCTTATAAACGAACCAAGAGACAATATGAGACTTCTGAAAGTGAAAATGAAATAGAAAAAAATCAATTTCCAACTTTCATTGTTGTAGAATCAGTAGAGGGTGATATATCAAAAGTGTCTCCTTTCGTATTGCAAAGGGTTATTTCAGACATGATCAAGCCACAGTCTGTTAAAAAAAAATAAAGAAATACTCTATTAATTCAAGCTATATCCAAAAAAGACGCAGAGAAATTGCTAAAAATCAAACAAATTGACAACAATAAAGTCAAGGCCTACCCCCCCATCAATTTCTTAATTCATCAAAAGGAGTAATAAAATGCCCAGAACTGTCACTTTGTTTGTCAGAATAAATTGAAAATGATGACTCCTTAAAAAAGCAATGAGTAACAGATGCTAAAAGAATGCAAGTAAAAAGAAATGACATGGTGATAAACACATATTTTGACATTTGACAAACCAACTCTACCAAAAGAAATAAAGATAGGTTAGACAATAGCCAAGGTAGAGCCATACATTCCTAATCCCCATAGATGTCATAAATGTCAAAAATTTGGTCATTTTCAAAATGTTTGTACGAAGATGTGGGGAACCAGAAACTGAGCATGATGAATCACCTTGTGAAAGGCAACTGTAAAGAAAAACATCCCACATACTCCAAAGAGTGTAACATTTGGAAAAAGGAAATAATTAGAAGAAAATACATGCAAAATATCTCATTCCAAGAAGCCAAGAAACTGGTTGAATCTAATTCACTTCAAGCATCCTTTGCAAATATCACTAAAAGATCAAATCAACAAAAAGTCATCCAAGAAAACAATGCATTAAAAAGCCAAGATCTTATAAATCTTATTAAGGAATTAAAAAGTTTAGTAGAACTACTAAAATGTAGTATATCACTCATAAATCAAACACCCATAGACAAAAAAAATCCTGTCCTGTCAACCGCAAACAAAAATGTCTCTAAATGTACAAAATAATTAAATCTGTAAATTCCAAACCCAAGTACAAAAATCCAAGAAATAGAAACCTTTAAACATTCTCAAGAGAATCAAAAGGTACAAAAAAAAAAAAAAATATCAACTTTTAGTGAAGAATCAATAGCAATGGGCATAGAGGAACAAATCTTTAGCCCATCACAAACAAGGGAAAGATCGTCTAGACAAAGTTCATTAAAAGAACCGAATGGTAAAACTAAGGGAACAAAATCAAACAAGAAAGTAGAAACAAAAGAAGTTTAAAGAACAAAATATAAAAAGAAACAAAATGCTAATAGTCTGGAGAATATAGAAATGGTGGACACTTCACCCATATAAATAAAATAAAATAAAAAATTGGTCATGTAAAAATTCATAATACATAATCAAGATGCAAAACCTTATTTAATAGAATTGTAACTGGGGTCAAAACTCTATGAAAGTGTAAAAATAGGTTTTAATACCAGAAATACTTTGTAAAAAATTATTACCAGCAATACATTTTTGAAAACCAAATGTTGCCAGCAATGCATTTTTGAAAAGCAAATATTACCAGCAATATATTTTTGAAAAGAAAAATATATATTGCCAGCTATATGTATTTGGTTGGTGCAAAAATAATGTCATTTTTTAACGTCAAAAACCGACATTATTTTTGCACCAACCTAATATTTGAAAGAAAATTATTACCAGAAATTGAATTTTGAAGGAAAAATTTTACCAGAAATAGATTTAAAAAAAAAAATATTACCAGCGATAAAATTTTGTTGGCATTAAATAAACAATTGAGGTTGATATCCCGTAAAACCAAACTCTCTCTCGCACTCTAACTCACTTTTTTACTCTCTCTATCATGCTCACACACACTAACATGATGATTGCCCACTTACTGCACAAGACTGGCACCTTGTGGCAGTGTAATGGTTAGCAAACTTGTCTCACTAGATCACTTGCAACTGAGTAGTGGGGTCAATCCTCACTGGGTGCCTCCTATGTTTGGCCTTGTAAGCTATGCTTGGAAAATCACTACTGCACAAGGCTGGTTACCAAACAAAGTTGCAATAAGGAATCCAGAAATCTCTAAAATCCCTCCAAATCCCCTAAAATTAAAGCCTGTAATCTGGAGGGGAGATGTTGCAGGGTGGAGTGTATATATGCTTGCCAAGAACAGGGATGTAATATTTACCCTCCCACTAGAGAAAAAGTGTTTAAAAGTGATTGAATCTCTTATTATAAGAAACAACAAACCAACCCATAACAGCATCAATTATGAACATGGCAACAATGTATTTGGCAATTAAGAAAGTACCTATTTTCAGCAACTCTTTTATGTCTCCAAGAGCACTTACACATCATTTAAGATAGTCTTTGAAAATGACTAACAGTTTAGCCAAAAGCAGTCAGAACCAGCAAACTTTTGGCAAGGAATCTGACCATTATTACGACTTAAAAAAAAAAAATGCTGGTTTAATTAAAAAGGAAAGTAATTTACTAAGGTGAAGATATATAGAAAGTGCTCTGATTTCTGAATCATCCATGGTGAATTATCATCCATGTTCTTACAACATTTGACTTTTCTTAACCAATCTGTTTTCATTATCTGTGTGTCCTTTGTAGAGGAATTCACTCTCTCATCCAGGATGCTTTAGACCACTCAGCCATGATGACCTTCACAGCCCAGCAATGTTATTCGTTTAAGGAAAGCATCTCTCATGCTGGGCTTTTATTTTAATCCAACATTATTTGTTATTGCTTTAAACATTATATTTCAGTGGATACCCCCCACCCCCTTTTTTTCTGAGGCAGTGTAAATAT
>OZ010609.1:76109537-76157037 GCA_963932145.1 Acanthosepion lycidas | reverse complement strand
GGGTCAGCTGAAATGTTCATAGTCTGACCAAGATACTCTCATGCATTGTGTCCAAACGAGGTTTATTTTTGAACATATTCCCTCCCCCTTGTGGTCCACACACTTCTATCAGTATTACAGTGCTTGAATTCCATTGGGGAAGAAGCTTTCATCTTGTTGGTAAAAAGTCATCAATAGCAGATAGTCATCATCACTGCAGTACTGGTTCGCAATCAAGTGTTTTTTTTTCATGTTGGGCAACAGATGATAGTCAGATAGGGCCAAATCAGAAAAATAAGGAGAGTGATCAACCAATTCAAAGACCCAGTCATGCACAACAGCCAGGGAAACCAAGGACTTGTGTGCTGGAACACTGTACTGATGAAAAAAAGACACCTTTCATCAATTGTCCTAGGTGTTTCATCTTTTGTAACTACAGTGTGACCCAGATATAAGAGACCCGAATATAAGAGATTTTCTCTGGTCCTAAATTAGAGCCATACTTACCTAAACAAAATAGACCAAACCCAGGTATAAGAGAAACCCGGATGTAAGAGACTTCTCCGGTCCCGACAACTCTCTTATATCTGGGTTACACTGTACCTCAGTAAGTTAGCATAGTATCCTCCATTGATGGTGTGTTTCTGTTGAAGAGAGTTCATAAACTCATTAGCTTTTGCATCCTTCAAAACTGCAGCCATCACCTTCCCTGTAAATGAAATAACTTTGGCCTTTTTTGGAGCAGGTGAGGAGGATTGTTTCCACTGCATGGAATTTCTGTTTGTCTCTGGCTCAAAGTAATGAACCCAACACTCATCCTGGATTAGGAAACATTCAAAGAAACCAGGTGGATCTGCTTTAAACAATGTCAGATTTTCTCATGATGTGATCAGTCTGGTGCATTTTTGATCAGTTGTCAGAAGACATGGCACCCACCGTGCAGAAACCTTTTTCATGCCAAGTTCATTGTGCAGAATATTCTCAACTCTCTCATGGGATATGTTAATACTATTAGCTATTTGATTTATAGTCACTTGCCTGTCATTCATCACCATGTGGTGAACACAATGTTTTCCTTGCTGGTGGCAATTGCAGGATGTCCAAACTTTAGGTCATCTTCAAGACCTCCTAAATTCAGCTGCCCACTTTTGCACTGTTGTTAAAGCTGGAGTGTTATCTCCTAATGTCCATTATCAAGAGAATTTGCTACTAGTAACTTTTTAAGTCTTCTTTGAACAGTCAGATATCAGTTTATCTGGAAAGAAACAATGCAGTTATTAATAAGAAGAGTTGAAATTAATGCATACAAGATGTCAAAGCTCTAAACTTTCAGTCCACCTTTGTAAATTGTTATCTTAATTTCTTCTGTATTGTTCAACAGAAAAATAGGTCTGTAAATTTAATTACAAACTGTGGAGTAAACCAGAAATTTTTGTTTTCACATTGAGATATGTATTTCTGAAAGCATCAGTTATTACTGTTTATCATCAGGTCTCTTTAGAAATATGTATATTTAATAAAAAATATTTAAAAAATAAACTGATCTCATTTGATATTTAAATAAACTACATTTAATCCAATATATGGAAAGTCTTTGAATTTTAGTGCAGTACTAGATCATTGAGCAAGTTCTCATAATGTTACAGTTGAAATGGCTAGATGTAGCTGTAAGTTCTATGCTGACAGTTTTTTTTCTTGCATATGAAACTCTCTTCTGGCTTGTATTACAATCCTGAAGAATCACAGAAAACTACAACTGAAAAATCAAATTCTTGAAGCTTCTAAATAAAAAAAAAAAATAAAAAAATCAAACAAATTCAACTATGTGGAACCACAACTTCTATGCTAAGTTTCCTTTCTTGCACTTCTCCCTTATGGAACTCCCTTCTTGGTTTCTAGTCAAATTTGATCTTCAAAAATTTAAATATAATGCAAATCATTACTTTCTGTCTTAATTCCTCTTTTTTAATTGTTCTTGGTCTTTAATGGTTTTTTTTTTTTTTTTTTTTTTTTTTGTTCATATCTTCTCTCACTCTGTAAACTCCTCTTGCGCCTTAGTGGCTTTTTAGCCTCGTTTGGGGTGAAATGATTACAAAACATACTCTGTATGATCATCTTTTTACTGATCATGCTGCTACCAATCTCTGTGGCGGCAGTGTCTGTCACTTTCATGGTTTTGATCATCTCTATCATTCTGTCAATATTTGTGGAGTTAGTGACTATCTTCTCACTTGACCAATTGTTGCAACACAATCTTCCTATCAATACCCCCCCCTCTTACTGGATTTGGTTTAAATGAAGCTAAGCTATACTGTACACATTCTAAGGACACATCTAAAGTTATGGTTAACAAGCTTCTATTGTGAATCATTTCTCATACAGGTTGTTCTAAACTTCAGTATTTCATTATTATAACTTTTGTTAAACTAAGTCAAGTGACTATCTCTACAATAAAGCCACCTACTGTAGAGCAAGGCATTGTAATAATATCAGGTAGATTTGTACAGGATGGAATTGCTAACCCCATGCTTAACTGGTTTTGAATTCAGAATTGTCATTCTCTTAGACTTGTTGCCAGCCAAGGCTGAAGAGTTCAGTCTGCCCATAGCTGGGGAGAGAAGATATGGATTCATACCTTTCCCAAGAGGATTTGTGCAAAACCAGATGTAACAAACTCGACTGGAATTCAAACTCCACTGTTAACTGTTACATCACCTGCACATGATAAATGTTTCATTTCAGGAGAGAATTTGGTTTCATATCTGGGAAAGCTAATTATTTTTTTAATGCGACTTAACATGTATTGAATGACATGTTTATTTGAGGCTTTTTTTTAGATTGGAAATTTATTTTTGTTTATCATTTTACCTAAAGCAAGGAAATAATCATCTCGTTGGTAAAAAGTCATCAATAGCAGATAGTCATCATCACTAAATAATTTTTCTTGACAGAATCTATGTTACATATTTATAAGTCAGGACCAATAACATTGCAGATTCTTCTTTGGATTTTATCAAGAATCTTTCAATATATATATATATATATATATATATATATATATCAGGAGCACAAGATGAAAAGTAGTAGCAATATTCAAAGCAAACGGTAGATTTATAAATATGTAAGATAGATTCTGTTAAGAAAAATTATTTAGCACAACTTTAATTGCTGAAGACTTAGCAATTAATTCAATGTACTCTTTCCACTTCGTGTCCACTGAAAAGAAGGCAAAATGAGTTTCTCCACTGAAATATAAAAGTTGTCATCCATTAACTGCGGCAAAAATTCATGTCATCTTCAGCTGATGTGTGAACAGTTTCAATCATTACTTGAGTCAGTGAGGTGTGTGCATGTGTATATGTGAAGATGGATTGAGCATTCTGGGAATTCTGGCTTCCTGATCCCTTTGAACAAATTCTTCTCACCAAATTGTTTTTACTTTCAGAACTGAACCTCTTAAAATGAATAAAATGGAATTTGATAAAAGACTCCTAGAAGGATATGATGGGACATTGGTAGCTGAAAAATTAGCAGTCGATGATCTTACAGCCACGGTCATTAAACAGAAGTAAGTATCAAGCTTTATACTTGGATTTATACTTACTAAAAATAAAAAAATAAAAACTATTACTACATCATTCGCGTATGCATTGAATCAGCCAGTTAAGTGCCACATGTGATACACACTTGGGTGATCATGTCTCTTTCGATACATGACTGATGAGGCAGATTTTTTCATGCAGTAGGTTGCCATTTCTTCCCGCAGTAGACTGGTTGCCAACCAAGGCTAAAGAACCCAGTCTGTCCTACTATTCAACCCATATCTAGGGGGAGAAGAGATGGATTCATACCTTTTCCAAGGGTATTTGTGCATAAGTGAATCTAACAAACTTGACTGGAATTTGAACTTGTCTGAGTTCTCACTCCAAGCCGATATCCATTACACCATTATATATCTGGTGCTCTTGCTATTCATCTTGCAGTTCTTGATAAAATCCAAAGGATCTGCAATGTAAATGATCCTGACTTGGTTTCTCAATTCCAGCTACTTTCTCACCAACATAATGTGGCTTCCCTCTGTCTTTTCTACAAATATTTTCATGGCAACTGCTTTGACAAGCTTTTTGCTTGGTGCCCTGACTGCATGAATTTAAGTGTGCTACTAGATTTGCATCTAGGCTCCAACCTTTTACTGTCGAAATAGCTAAATGCCACCGCCACTTCTACTTCAACGATTTCTTTTCTCCTTCCTGTCTCTTTCTCTTTCCTGTCTCTTTCTCTTTCTCTAGTTATTTATTCTATTTGCAGGCTTGAAGATCTTCGCAAAGATCTCATAAAATATGAAGACCAGAAAAAATTTTACACTTCTGAATTTGATAAATTTGAAGAAGACATAGAAACTTATTCTAAACAATTGGCATCAGGAGAGGAAGATTCAACCATTCAACAGTAAGTTTTTTATTCTTGCTTGTATATTCTGATAGAATATTGAAAGTTTTTCTTGGAGTCTACAGATTGAAAGTCTGTCTTTTTCTTTTGTGCATATCTAAAAATTTCTTCAATTTCTCCTTTATTGAACTCTTGTCCAATTTCTTGCTTTCAACTACAATCTAAAAAAAATTAAATACAACATCACTTGTCATCTTTTGTCTCCTTAAATACTATTCTTCATTGTTCTTTCTCTCCATTAATGTTTCCCAGTTGCTTTCACTCCCAGTAACTCCTTGCATCTTAGTGGCTTTCTTACCTTGCTTGGAGATTAAAAGAAAATTCCTATAGTCAAATCGTTCACAATGTTTAATGCAACATCAGTTGTCATCTTCTGTCTCTTTGAATCCTGTTCTTTTCCTTTCTCCTTGGTAATGTCTTAGTTTACTCTATTCTTTTTTGCACTCAGTAACCCTTTGTGTCTTAGTGGCTTTATTGCCATGCTTGGGTGAATTTATTAAAAGAATAATCTACAGGGTAAACCTGAAAAACTCTTTGACTTGACCTAAAAAAAATATACACACTGTTAATAAAGTAGCTAATGTGTCTCGGATATTATTTAATTTTTGTCATCATTTCCCTTAAAATATTCCACTTGAGAACATACACAGTGATGCCTCAAAACTATCTTGGAATTCTTCTTCCTTAAGGCTGTCCAGTATCCTCTGTGATTCCATTTGAATTCTCTTTATCCTCTCTTTTCTAATCCTTTGAGGGAACTGAGAGATTCTTTGACGATGTGCCATTTAAAAGGCTTGAATTGAAACTTGACTATTTTTGAAACAAACATAGCACTGAAAGATATGTTTAATCTGGAAAATGTTTAAGAACAAAGCATTTTCATATATATATATATATATATATATATATATATATATATATATCCCAAGCAAGGCAATAAAGCTACTAAGATACAACAGGCTACTGGAAGTGAAGGAAAAGGCTTTCGAAGGAGCCAGAAACCCAATAATAGTATACATTTCTGAGTTTAGGCGGAGACATTAGAAGTATAAAGTTAGAGAAGAACTTAGAAGGAACCAGGAACCCAATCCTAAACAGGAAACAAAGGAAAATGTCTACTGCTGTTCGAAAGACTGTGGAGAAGTGTGAACCAAGCAATAGATGTATCTATATATATATATATATATATATATATATATATATATATATATGAATCTGTGTAAATTTCAAATATAATTTGCCCTTGCATGGAGTATTGCTGCCATATATGGTCTGGTGCCCCTTCTGTTTGCCTCGGGGTTCTTGATAGGCTCCAGAGGTGGATATGCAATGTAGTTGGCCCCGCTCTGGCATCTCGTCTACAGTCACTTTCTCACAGATGCGCCGTTGCCTCCCGCTGTCTGTTCTACAAATACTTTCCGAGGAGCTGCATTCGCTGGTTCCCAGTCGTCATGAGTTCAAGCGCCCTACGAGACTGGCATCCCGCTCTCACCCTTTCACTGTAGAAAATTTTAAATGTAACAGTCTCTTCTACTCCAATAGCTTCATGTCTCATACCTCTCGCCTGTGGAACTCCCTTCCCTATTCCTGTTTCCCTGAAAGCTATAATCTCCAGCTATTCAAGGGTAATGTCAATCGACATCTCCAGTTGCCTTGATCTATCCACTACCCTCCTCCTCATCCTTTCTTCTATCACTCCTATCTGATCTTGCTCTAAATTTTCTGTAATCCCTTGCGTCCTAGTGGCTTCCCGCCTTGCTTGGGGTGAAATGCTTGAAAAAAAACAAAAAAAACTAAAAATATATCTGTAAAAATTCTATGAATAAAGACAAAGGAAAATTTTTCTTAGCCAATGTGTTTTGTCCTCTGGTGGACTTTATCAAGACAAATGAAAGGATTTTATTTTACAAGTATTTATAAACAGAAAAGGTAACTTTGACAGAAAATTCTTGAGAGTGCCATTATCAAATCTTACCAAAAAATAAATCTGTACCATGGATTTTTAAAAAATATCTCCTTTCCATAAAGATATACACCTTTTTTAGACATTAAATTACATCACTTAGTGTTCTCCATAGTTTACCTTGACTTTCAGTTTGCCTGAAGCATATTTTTGAGTGTTTCTTAAATTTAAAAATTCTGTAAAACTAACATCATTTTTACTTTTGTTTATAAATACTTGGTGCAAAATAAAAATCCTTACATTTGCCTTGATAAAGTCCGTCAGAGGACAAAATGCATTGGCTAAGATAAGTTTTCCTTTTGTCTTTATTCACATACATACATACACACACACATATATATATATATATATATATATATATATATATATATATATATATATAAAGGGAGTCAAGTCAATTGCTGATACTTCCTGACAAGTGTACAGTCAGGATACTGAAGATAATATCAATCAGTTAAGTCACAAACATTTTACTTATATTAATTATATAATATATATACACACGTAAATGCTCTAATAATAAACATTATTAATTACATTTACCAGCCTGAATGTCCAAGAAACTTCATAGAAAATGTGTCCTCCAACAGGAATTGTACAGGATACAGGTTCAATCCCTGTCAGAGGACACATATTTTCTACAAAATTTCTTGGACATTCAGGCTGGTAAATGTAATTAAGACTGTTTATTATAAACAGAGCATTTATTTAAATAATTGTACCTATAAAAAATAACATATAAGCAGAAAATATATTGAAATAATTGTCAGACTTAGTCCATTTCATAATTTTGATCAAAATTCAGTCTTCTGGTGGTGAGACTGGAGTGACCTCTGTAAAGGGCAGCTCTGAATTAAAAATTGTATTGAAAGCAATGGGAGACAACTCCATTTACTTTCTACAAAACACTTATGGCAAAACATTTTAGACATGTAAGAGGATTAAAAAAAGAAAATCTTATAATACTTGTGCTTGTCTATTTCTTTGTTAGTTTGCATGACTGTTACACCCTGCCAATACCCTCTTAAATAATGGACTATTCTGTTTCGATTGTGTGGAAATAGAGGAAAAGACATATCAGAGATTCTATTTGGTTTCAGTGAAAAATAGAAAAGTGTTTAATGTCTCCTTCTAATACTTCATAAATAATGGACTAGTCTATTTTTGATTGAATGGAAAGACAAAAGACATATCAGACACTACTTGGTTTCAGTGAGAAAATGAAAAAAAGAAGTGAAGATAGAAATGTTTAACATCTGTTTCAATGAAATGGAAAAGTTGTCAATTTCAAATCTTTTCGTTTTACTTCTTAAAAAAAACGACCAGCATTCATATTTATGATTGCGATTGCAATATTTTGTTAAAGTTGTTAAGCTCAAATATATGATTTGACCTCTCACTTGTACCCCCTTACTTCTTGAAATAACGACCAACATTCATATTTGTGATTGTTACTGCAATATTTTGTTAAAGTTGTTAAGCTCAAATATTTAACAATGCGACACTCTTTCATACTAAAATAAGAACCTACTCCTAAATGTTCCTGTGAAAAACAATACACTGTAAAACATATACTAATAGAATGTACAAATCTCATACATATCTCTAGAAATTTCTATAACACGAAGAACATGAAGAAATTATTTGCAAAAACTGAACCAAAAAATATATTGGATTTTCTAAAAAGAATTGGTCTCTTATCAAAGATGTAGACTAGTGTATAAACAACATATCCTACTTTTTGCCATTTTGCAAATAAAATGTCCTTATCAAATGGGAATTTTTGACTTAAACAAAAATACCTAGGAATATTTTGCAGTGTACAAGCAAATAAGCTCTAGCTTGCTAAAAATGTTCCATACAAAATAGGCATTTGAAATTCATATATTTGGCATATATATATATATATATATATATATATATATATAAACTTGATTTGGCATTAAATAACCCACAGTGGTTGATATACCATAAAACCCAACCAACCTTAACAATGCAATAGGGGAGGGAATTTCTACGGATTTTTTTATTGTTGTATAATTTGCCATGAGCTTATTCAATCATTAACTTAAGATTCATCAAAATATTAAATTGAAAAACTGTGAAATTTTCCCAGGTTTTAATTCAGTCTTAATGATTTATTAAGATACAACACTCGGTTAACATTTCAAGAAATAAACTATGTACATGTTTTCCCCAATGTTCCAAATACCTTTTCATGCCTTGAATGGCAATCATTTTGTTTTCCAGACTACAGAAGTTAAAATGCAGCTCAACAGTCAGCCTGTGGCATTTAACCCAGGTTAAAACAATCCTTTCTGAAAATGAAGAAGTAGCAGAATTTATTGACCAGTCCATACAGAAAATTGAAGGGGACCCACCACCTGCTGTGCCTAATTTAGAATTTGTAAGTAATTAATTTTCAACTTAACAGAAATTAAATTTCTTGAAAAGCTTCAAATAAGACTGTAAACTGTTTTTTATTATATAATAATATAGTAATATTTGTTTTAATTTTTCTAACCTGTTCCTTTTTATTTCTTTCTTGAAACTGATTTACTTGGAAAGATTTTTAACAGATTTCAAATTGTGATTTCTTTTTCTTTTAACTAAAGTGAATCTTATTTTTCAGTGCTGACAATGTTGTTTTGCTTTCTCTTCTAATCAATTCTTTCATTTTAGGAACATGAAAAATTCTTTCATTTGCTCAAGTCAAAAATTATTTACATCAATTTTTAAACACTCTAATTCAGTTAATCGACAGCTTATTCAATGAGTGAAAAAAAACAAAAAAACAAAACAAAAACTAAGCAGCCAAATGGTTGTATTCAAGTGTTAACCTAGATTTTTATTTGTTAATACCACTTTTAAAGATCAAATGTACTAAAGATTTATTTATTTAAAAATGTCAGCAACAGGAACATGCTGCGTTTGTGTTTAAAACCTAAAGTAACAAGATCCTTCTTTCTGATGGGTTGACATTTGCAAGAAGCAAACATTATGAAGATTATCAATAGAGTGCCACTCATTTTAACACATTAAGGCCCATGACCAAAAAAAAAAGTACAGTATTAAGATGTTTATTCAAAAGTATGATAGTAATTATTGGTTTATAAAAAAAAAATTGTTTGCTAATAGAGATTTATATATAATAAAAAAAAAAAAGGCTTGGTATTTAGAGATTTATAAAAAAAAAAATTAAGGTTTGGTATTAGAGATTTATACAAAAGGTTTGGTATTTTTTGTTTTTTTGTAAATAAGTTTGGTATTAGAGGTTTATATAAAAAAAGGTTTGGTATTAGAGGTTTATATATAAAACAAAAAAAGTTTGGTATTAGAGGTTTATATAAAAAAAAGTTTGGTATTAGAGGTTTATATAAAAAAAGTTTGGTATTAGAGGTTTATATAAAAAAAAGTTTGGTATTAGAGGTTTATATAAAAAAAAGTTTGGTATTAGAGGTTCATATAAAAAAAAGTTTGGTATTATGGGTTTATAAAAAAAAAGATCTAGTATTATATATTTTTATCTCTAACCCATTCCATTCCATTTTGAAGATAATGGGCTGTAATAGGTTCGAAATTTTTATTCTCAGATTTATTTCCTCCCAAGCTATAGAGCCTTCTCTTACAGATTGCTTCATCAGTCTTTATACTACTTTAAGACATTGCACCATTTCATCTTGAACCTTAGTTTTTGGTCAGCAGCCAAACCATTGACCTCTGATGAAGCAAACCATCAAAGATAGAAATCCTTATTTCAACCAAGTAACCCCAAGGTTATTTTGTTAAACAATTTTCTTGTTTCAATTCCTGTAAGGAGATATTTTCCCATATTATACATTGATATATTTGCACCAGTGTTCTCATTTTTATTGTTTTTATTATAATTGTTTTAATGGAATGTCTCACATTCCCTATCGTCTATGTGGACTGACTATATCACTAGCTATATATAGTGAGCACAGAATATACCTGGGGGCTTGCTTTGGTAATTACTAACCTGCCACCTGGTTCCATGTCTTTCAGTAGTGTATTCCCTTTTACAATAACCTCTCTTCTTTAATCTATGTGTGTGTTGCTGTTCCTTCACTCGAGTACCACATTTGTCTGTTTGTAACCTCTTTAAGCATACAGCAATAATGTTCTCTTATGATACTGACCTTCTTCTCAACAAAGCCTGGACATATTTCTACCAGGACTTCAAACAGGAAATGCACTTAGGATTTTTTTAGGAATCAGATAAGATTCACAGCCTTTTAGATTGTGACCTGAAGGAAGAATTGATGTTTATGATTTCTCAAATTTTCTAGGTAGGACATGGAATGAGAACAGTATACCCCAGAGGATCAAATAAAGTGTGTTCTATTTAACATTCTTTATGAAGAACACTATAAATGCTTACTGGAAAGATCTTCTCAAAATCTGACCAAAGACTGAATCTATTTTTTTTATTTTATTTTATTTTTTTGATGGCTTCCTGATTGGGTTAAAAAAGTGTTCTTCACCTCCTTTTAAATGTGCTAATTAAAAGAATGAAAAGAACGTACCCTAGTGCATTGAATTAGCAAAATAAACCAAAACAGAACGGATTCAACTTTAATGAATGTCATCGACTCTAAGAAATATAAAGGATAATGATTAAAATCTATAATTCTCAAAATGTGTTTGTGTGTGTGATCAGATGTTGTTTATGCGTTTCCACAATTTTCATCCGATTTCAATGAAATTTTTTTGTTTGATTGTTTCAGTGCCAGTTTTGAGTCCAAATTGGCTGGAAAAAATTACAACCTTGAAGGTGAAAAATCGAAAAAAAACTGATGTTTTACACTTTGTGCAAAAATCAAAGGCAAAGTTTAATGTCTGTAAAAAAACAGCGTACAATCAATTCAGATAGTTGAAATCTAATGCAACAAATTATTAGAATTATAAAAAAAATTATATTATAAATAAAAATTATCGTATTTTATTATTATGACAGTCTATGGAAGAGGTTCCTTCCTTGCAAGATTGAGAATGCAAAAACGGCCCTTTTCAGGGCCACCACCCATTCAAATTGTTACCCCTCCCCTGCATTTAGGGATGTGCCTCAGTTGCACCCATTTGTTGCTACTAATATTGATTTTCAGGTGGGCTGACTTAAACTACTCCAAGTCAAAGACTGGTTATACTGCTTGTATTGCAATAAAAACATTGAGACTTGGTCTGTGAATGTGTCAATGTATAATCAAAAATTGACCTTTCGGTGTATGCAGCTTCTTTTTTTCCTTCTCTCCCCTCCCCCAGTTTAAAAACAAGTTTCTTTCACTTTTTAAAAGAGCTTCTTTTTTTTTCTTTTTTTTTTTTCTAGTTGTAGATTCTAATTCTGTCCAGTTGTAATAGCTAAATATAACATAATTCTCATTAAGATGTTTGTTTTTTTTTTTTAAGTCATTTCACCCCCAAGTAAGGTGCTAAAGCCACTAAGACACATGGGGGTTACTGGGAGTGAAAGAGAATGAGAAGACTTTAGTGAGGAGAAAGGACAATAACAGAACAGGATTCAGGAAAACAGAAGATGGCAATTGAAGTTGCATTTAAATTTTTGGAGATTGTTGTTGCCAGGGAAGCAAAAAATCTGAAGGGATTTCCACAAATGAGAAAAGAAATGATCGAAATAGAACTTGTATCTATTTTGACATTAGAATGATGAGACCTAGTTTGCCAACTTGCTTAAATTTATGCAGTTAAGGTACCAAAGAGGAAAGGTCATTAGAACAATTACCATGAAAATATTTATAGAAAAGGAAGAGGGAAGCTATATTATGGCTTAAATTAAAAAAGTCTGGTACCAAAAAGGAAAGCTCATCAGAACAATTAATATGAAAATATTTATAGAAAAGGCAGAGGGAAGCCATGTCATGATGGTAGGAAAAATGACTGAAGTTAAAATGCCAGTTCAGGACTAATAATGTTGCAGACCCTTCTATGGATTTTGTTAACATTCCTGAAACATAGCAGGAGCACCAGACCAGATATAGTAGATATATTCGATGCACGGACAAATAGTAGATTGATAAATGTTCAAGATGGATCCTGATGAAACGGATGTAAGACAGAAAAAATTGAATGCTTATTACTTTTGTAATAATTTTAATTAAAACATGACTCCTTGCACCTAACGTTCATGGCTGATATGAAGTGGAAAGACTATATTGAATCCATTGTTGTTGCTAAGAAAGTGGGTTCACTGTGTCATGCGGGGTAATTTTGCTCTCCAGAATCTCATATATATATATATATATATATATATATATATATATATATATAATTATTTTATAACATCACTAAAAAAAAAATAGCCATTTTGTTTCAACGTTTCTGGTGTCTTCTCAAGTGATGGTGTTATAATTTTTGAATAAATGATATTTGCTCTACTTTGTATTGAGGACTCTTTTAAGAATAGTGTTTTTGGTATATTGGAATTTTATTCCATGTACACCAATCTTATACTTTTAAGCATATATATATATATATATATATATATATATATATATATGCTTATAATATTGCTGCCACATACAGTCCAGTGCTTCTGCTATTTATCTAGAGATCCTTGGCACAATCCAAATAATCAGCAATATTATTGGTCCTGATCTGGCAGCTCAGTGTCAGTCACTTTCCTACCGCCATAAGGTTGCCTCTCTCTGCCTGTTCTATAAATACTTTCATGGTAATAGTTTAGATAAGCTCTTCACTATGGTACAGAGGCGTTTTTGATTTAAGCGCAGTACTAGACTTGTCGAGATCTCATCAATTTACATTTGAATTGGTTAAATGTAGCTGTAAGTTCTATGTTAACAGTTTCTTCTCTTGTACTTCTCGCTTGGATAACTCACTTTTGGCTCCATTCTTTCCAGCGAACTTTAATCTTCAAAAATTTAAATATAATGTCAATGGCTATCTACTCTGCTTCTGACTCTTCTTTTGTTCTCGCTCCTTAGTAATGTTCCTGTTTTAAATTCTTCCCCCCATCCAGTAACCACTTTGTAAAATAACCGCAATGGTAATAGTAATTCTCAATTACTTTATTCTTGGACCATCGTGATACAAAGACAAAAATATATCTGTCCACTCAACTGTTTATATGCAGAAGCAAGTTCTCAGGGTATTGCATAGTGTCCTAGCCTTCCCAGATGACATTAGGGCCACTTCCACCCAACCAGGGTCATTTTATTGATCTCAAATATCTAGACTTCAACCTCAATTTCCTGCATGATTACTCACTTCAACTGAAAAAGTTGGTCAAGCATTTAATCCCAATAAAATATTTGTTTCTTTGAGTGCATTAATTTCCAGTAGGGGGGGGGCATCGCCTCAGCTTGTGCGAATGTATAAGATAACTGATTCACCAGTTCAAACCAGGACCTGATGTCCATGATATCTGTGGGCATAGGAAAGTGAAAGATGGCTACAATCATTTTATTCATTGATTTCACAACATTGTCTTTTATTAAGAACCTGGCAAACTCCACCTCATTCTCCGCAAAATTTGCCAGGGTTAAACACAATCCCATTCTTCTCGGCCCAGTTGGTGGGGCATCAGAATACGCCGACTAAATTGACCCAAATAGGAGTTGACATGCCGTTAAATCCAACAGCCAACCAACCATTCTTCTCATAGAGGGTTATATATTCCATTGCGTGGCAGAACGAGGAACAAAGGAGGCTAACATATATGCAACGGATTTTTTGAACAATATCCTCTGTAATATTGTTGAACCAGTGGATATATCCATCTCCATACATGTGAAATCCTTGGGGAGCACAAAGATACCTGTACCAGCCCCATTCAGTGATAAATGTAGTGGCATCTTGTGTGGCTGGGGAAGCTGGGGTACTCATTCTGTGCATCCAAAGCAGTTTTCATGTCTGAGCCGGAACAATGGAGACTTGATTAAATGGAAATGGGGTGTGATGGCGGGGGTTCCCTTATGGAGGGGCAGTGTTCCCTTATGAAGGGGTAGTGTTCAGTTCTTGTAAGTCCATTTTGTGTCTGGAGGAGCTGTCTCCCTTGAGCCAATTCTTATATGCATTAACAACATGCCTTTTATATGAAATTGGTTGTCTGTGATGCCCTGTATTCGATGACAAGTTGGCACAAGGTACTCGTTTTGAGTACCTGAGTAGTTTTAATATCTCTGCTCCACTTGAACAAGTTTGAGCTTCTGTACTGGTGAATGTAATGACTACAATGGTTAATTGAACCAGTCTGGGTGTGTTCAAATGAAGTGTGGGTTTGATGTATTATAGTCCCTTCTATTGCTAGTGAGGGTGGTGGATGTGGGGCACCACATTCAAATCACTTTCCATTCCATGCAAGATAAAGCACAGCATCGGGCTGTAACAAACCAGTTTTGCAGCTCCATTTTTTTGGGGGGGGTAACTTTCAGACTAGTGTGTGAGAAAGTGAACGAATGACACCCTATTTCAAATATCAGTTTAGCTACTGGGCAATTTTTTCTACTAATTGGTCCACCTGGGTAGACTGTCTTCCCACAACCCACACAAGGATCATTATTCAGTGAAGAAGTGGGTATACTAGTTCTTTGAGGTTGTCAAAGTGCACAGTGCTTGTGACTCGATATCTGTAGGTAGGACAAGGTTGACAGGCTGACATCATCTAGTAACTGTCCAGATGACTTGTTCATTATTTCCAAGCTGACAAATCGAATGTGGTGAGGTTGGCAGCCTTGTGTAAATCTCAGGTCTAGTTCTCCTTGTTAGTGAGTCCCGCAATCATCTGCCCTGTTATCTGTGTTGGGAAAATCATCTGAGAATGATCAAAATTTGGCTTGAGCTCATAGCTTTCCTAAAAAATGAGTGATTGACTCACCTTCTGCCTGACATGTACAGTAAAGGTCTGCTGGTGAACTTTCTTGTACAAGCCCTTTACTGCAACAAATTGGATGTGTGACAAAAGCCTTTCCTCTGTATCTGAATTAAGGTTTCAGCCCCTATAAGGTCGAAGGAGATCATGTTCTCAATTCGTTGCAATTATGTTATTCTTGTACTAAAATGAGATACAAATACAAAAATATATCAGGTCCCTGGTCACTCGGCTTTTTAAATGAGAATTACTGCTACCATTGCCATTGTGGTTATTTTACATGGCGCTGCAAAAAGGATCTGGGAAATATATGGAATAAAATAAGACGTGGCATCTGTAACAGGTGGAACCCTCGATTTGTTTGTTTAACTCCTGCAACAAATTCTTTCACTGGACGAGGTAATTTATGTCTACCTGCGGAAGTCCTCCATTATCTAATGAGACTTTCACTTTCTACTCGACACCCTTGTATTTAAGTGGCTTAACTGCCTTGCTTGAGGGTGAACAAAAATACATAAATAAACAAAAGCAGAAAAAGAAATCTAAGGGAGATAATTCCTGGTTTACTAAATGCTAATTAGAGAGTTGATATGTCTTCATTCTTTGAAGTAAAACATGAGCTTTAATAATTAAAGTATTTGAAAGAATTAAATGTTTGCAATGTGACAGAGGAAATGACTTTATCAAGCAGAGGCCATTGAAAGCACCATTTAATAGAATGGTTATGATGAACTGTCTCTAGATTATATACCAAACACTGAAACTACTAATAATAGTCAACCAGAGGAAGTCACTATTAACCCAGGCTGAAGTTCACACACTTGTTATTAAACATCTCAGTAAGCACAATGCAATAATATATAACATGAAAGTTTTGTGTAAGTGTATGAAATAGGTTTTTCCACTTTTTCGCTGAAAAAACAGCATAGCATGATGAAAAAAAGGTCAGAAACTTAAAAACAAAGTTTTATCGTCAAAATAATTATTAAGAGAAAAAAAAACAATGTATTTTTTTTTTTTTTTATTTTATTAGATTTTTCAATCCTTTCTAGCATGTTTAAAATTTTGGTTGAAGATCTTTTTCTTTTTTTTCTTTATTAGTAGTCAACGTAATATTTACGATTAATGTTTTAGCACCTTTTTCAGGTGAGAAAGATATTGATTTGGAAATTCTGGCAAAAATCAAATAATTGTCAGATTTTAATGAAACTTTCCATCCTACTCTATGCACAAGGCAAATACAACCTGAAATGATTTATTATAACTTTAATCCTTTTTATCAGAGGTTCTCAACTGGGGTCCATATTGTTCCGTAGGGGAATGGTGCATGTAACATTACATGTGGTTCACACACACACACAAAAAAAAAAAGAAAATTGGAGGTCCATAGTAATATTTTAGTGGTCCATTGAGCGATTTCATTTTGGAACGGTTGTCACAATTAAGAACTGGAATTTCTACAGTAATCAACGCTATATTAAATTACTAAAAATAGAAAAACAACTCTAAAACTAGCAGAAAACGAGATCAAGCGATGTAAGTTTTAGTGTCAAGTTGAATAAAATCTGAGAAGGGTATATAAAGAAAGGATTTTATATATATATATATATATATATATATATATATATATATATATAAAATAATAAAAATATAATTTCAGCAAACTTTGCCATCCTTTTGTATGGTTCAGAGTCATGGACTCCATACAGGTACCATATACACCAGCTGGATGTTTTCCATAAAAGCCGTCTGCATGCAATCTGTGGAGTTAAGCTTCAAGATAGGACATCTAACGTAGACCTGTTTAACAGGTGTAATATTGGAGGAATCGATACTTTTATCATGCAGTCTCAGTTACGGTGGACTGGTCATGTCTTGAGAATGTCTGATGACAGGATACCCAAGATCCTAATGTACAGCCAGTTAAATCAGGTCTACAGGAATGTAGAACGCCCATGGCTAAGATACAAAGACAAGCTGAAAAGCAACTTGTCAGCAGTCAATATACCACATAATACCCTTGAGCGCTTAGCTTTGGAGCAGGTAGAATGGAGATCAATGTGTTTTAGTGGACTCATCAATTTTCAATCTGCTTGTCTGAATCATCTTCAAGAAGTGAGAGCAAGATCTAAAAGGCCAGCCAATCTAACAGTGATCTCATCTCACAATTCTCACACTTCTCCTTTGTAAATCACTAGCAGGTCTTAAATGCCGCTTAAGATTATCGCACAAACTTTCATAACTGAATCAATAAGCTGTTAGATCCTCATACGTTGAAACCGACAGGAGAGTCCATTTTATATCTGTCTATCTATCTATCTATATATATATATATATATATATATATATATATATATAGATTATAATTTATTATATAAATTAATTTAATATATTAATTATTAATAAAATAGAATAATATATGAATATAAATAAATTAACTATAAAATTAGTTTAATATATAGATTAGAGGGCCTACATCTGCACCAAGTGGAACCCTCGATTTGTTTGTTTAACTCGTACAACAAATTCTTTTACTGGACAAGGTAACTTATGTCTACCTGCGGAAGTCCCCCATTATCTAATGAGGCCTTCAATTTAAGTGGCTTGACTGCCTTGCTTGAGGGGTGAACCCAACCCTGTACATAAATGTTCCATAGAATTTAGTTAAATACAAGTTTATTTTCATTAAATTAGTTTTTCTTTAAAATAAAGCATATTCATTTTCTATTCCTATAATACAATTCCTAAACTTATCTATGAGTAAAAAAATAAAATAAGCTTTTTTTTTTTTTTTTTTTTTTTTTACATTGGATAGTTATGGGGGTCAACCCCCAAAATTAAGAGTAAAAATTGTACATGGCTAAAAAAAAGATTAAGAATCATTGCTTAGTTTTTGTTTTTAAATCCTCGGGCCATTAATTGTAACCTATGTGGATGTCAGAATTAGATAAGAATAGAAATTCACTAGAATGCAGGACTATTTCCTCAGAGATGAAGTTAAAATTTTTCGGTTGTAGCAAATACATCTCTGTACAGATGTAAAAGAGGCCCCGAGTCATGAGGAGACATGTTTGTTGAATCCATGCAGGTTTTCCTTATCAGTACAACAGCTTGGCATATCTATGTACAGACCTCTCTCCAACTTGTCTGGGTCTTTGTCAATAAAAGCGACAGGAAAACAAAAAGTCTGTTTTTGGTGAGATTTTCTTATCGGGGAAATAGGTGTCTTGTAAAGATGTTCCCTTGATGTCTTTTCTTCCAGAAGATGCATATTACCTGCCGTGCTGTGGTTTTTGAGGCAGTGGTCTCACCTGTCATTACTCAGTTTTGTTTTATTCTCCTCCTCTCTCTCATCCTTCTCCGTCTGTCCCCTCTTAATTGTTAAGAGAACAATCTGTTAAGTGTCCCCACCCCAACTTTAACACACACGTACCTTATTTTCCTACCGAGGCAACAGAGATGTAGTTCTACAGAAGGATGCTGGGAATGATATGGACGCAACATATAAGATCGATATACACTTTTTGTTACTGACTACTTTATTCACTGGACCATGTGTTGGTTGAAGTAATCCAGTAGCTTGATCCAAAGTGTTGTGAGTTCAATACCTGGCCACAGCAGAGGTGAACAAAAACTTGGAAATTTGAGTTGCTAATGGGAGATGACTGAAACTAAGATATCCAGAAAAGGCATGGAATGGGGAACTAGAACACTTTATCCTCATGAACTAAGTAAAGGGTTCGGTTTGTAAATCCAATGTATATCACCTAAAAAAAAGCCAGTGCATACAACGGCTGAAACGCCATGAATATGACAACAAAGATGAGGACAAGCGTCCGAACAATGTAAATAAGTGTAAATAACATTTTATTTTTTTTTTTTCTTATGTTTTCATAAAAAGAAATAATACCTTACGCCAAAGATATGTAAAAGGAAAGGTTTTGCTGAAAAGTTTTAGGCTTAACCCATTTGCCAAAGTTTTGGAAACCTTTCTTGGTCAGGCCGAGAACTTTTCAGCATCCTCTCATATAAATCACTAGTGTAAACATTTATGTAACTATTTTTTTTAGTTTTTATCTTCTTTTTCTTTTTTGTTTCCCTTCTTTTTTGTTCCAACCATCTTTGCCATTTTTTTTATTTTTTTCCAGGACCCATCATGTTTACAAGTTGGTTCTGGGGCTACATTGTTAAAAAAATTTAATTCTATGCCAAATACTTTGAAAAAATTTGCTAGCCGAAGCAATTTATTCAATGTTAGTACAATAGATTACCAAGTTGAGGTAGGTACAACAATGCATGATGCTTTTTAGTGTTCATTTTTAGTTTGCACTAAATTGGCCTCTGACATTTGGCCTTTCTTTGCTCCTCTTTCCTTGTGATGAAGTTTAGCAAACCTATTAATCCAAATTGGTTATCGTGTGCATTATACATTTCTCTTTCTTACAGACTCTGCAAATTAACCTGGCTTTTCAAAAATTCTGCTCCTAACAGATTTTCTTTTCCTTTCCTTTCATAGCTAAAGGACAAAAATTTCTACTTGGGCTGGATTCCCTTACAATGACGTCAGAATATAAACATCTCCAATTGTTATTCCAAACACACACATGCATATACATATATATGCACACGCACACACAAAGATGGTGCGATTGATAAATTGTCGTTTAAATTATGCAAAAATAAAAATAACACTGACATTGCATTTTAACAGATATATTTACCAAAATTACACAAAAATATCTTGAAATAGTAAGGAGTAAATTTATTCAATAAAATCAATATTGACTTCACTCACGGGCTCCAGATGACTTTGGAATCTCCTGCAATTCTTCACGGTGGTTTCCGTGTTTAAGTTGGTAAATACTGCCATAATCTTTGTTGACAGTTCCTCTTTGGTGTTAGGAGTTTTGTTGGTCTTTCACTCAACTGTGCCCCACATATATTAATCAAGAGGATTGCAGGTCTGGAGAGTTAGGTGGCCAGATATAAGGGGTAATGTGGTTGTAGAATTTGTCTGACAGCCATGACTGGGATCTCCTGCTTGTGTGGCATGGTGCAGAGTCCTGTTGCCAGACATAGGGTCTTCCAGCAGCCACCCTCTTCATTTAGGCCTCTGTATTGAGTCTGAGGCCCTGTGGGAAGATGAATGGAGGCATAACATCATGATCACTCCAAACATCTTTCTAATCAACATTAGACTCCTCCAATTCTTTTCCAAATCCTCTGCACTGTCTTCAGATTGACACCAAACGCCATTCTAAAATGTAGCTTCTAATGTGAATAGCATGCAGTACAGCATGTTTTCAAATTTCTGGTGGAGTGAATTATGTCATGGTGCTCTTTTTCTTACAGATGGTGCCCAACTGACCCTTCTATACTGTTCAATTGACAAAATTAGAAACAAACTGTGCACATATGTGAAATTAAAAATATAAAATGGTAATAATTTACCCATCGCACCCTGTGTGTATGTGTGTGTGTATATATTGAGGTAGCATACCTTCATTTAAACATGTTTCATTGAATAATATAGACATAGTGTGTCTACTTATTTTTATACTGATCCTTTCCAATTGTCTTATGAGTTTCTTTATGTTAAGATGAAATTCATCAAGGAAGGTGTTGTATTTTTCTTTTAACCACCCAAAACAAAATCTCATTCATTTTAGTGTCTTTGCGTGAATTGATTCAATATTTAAAAAGTTCTTTCTGCTTTCCATTATGTCCATATCTTTGGCTTGCTTTCTTTAAACCATTTTATAACACTAATTATCCATTATGGTGGTGGATGGTAATTGCAATTTTTTTTTTTTTTTTGCTTTATTTTTTCCAGCTTGTTTGTAAAGCAGTTGTCACATCACTTGGCTTCAAGAGCTGACAAAAGAAAAGTCTTATGCATAGTATAACTGCCAATGTAAAAAGAAATACTCAGCATAATAGGCAATAATCATTAACAATTTCATTTACACTTTATATTTGGGACAATGGCTTAGTGGATAAAAGCATTGGTTTGTGAATTTCGTGACATTGTGGTTGTGAGTTCAATCTCTGGGTTGGGCAGCATTCTGGGTGCATTCACTCAAAATGGGTGAGCAAATGAAAAGCACTAAATAAAAATAAGAACTTGATGATATCCCTATAAGAACTAGATGATATCTCTGAGAACTAGGTGATATCCCTATATGAACTAGATGAAATCCCTACGAGACATCCCTACACAAACTATTAGGTTGGTGCAAAAATAATGTCGTTTTTTGACGTTAAAAATACATCAAAAAACCACATTATTTTTGCACCAGCCTAATAGATGAAATCCCTAAGAGACATGAGCAGTGGAATGAGAACCATCTACCCCCGTAAATTGTATAAAGTGTTCAGTTTGGAATTTTCTGTAGAATAGCAGATTGATATACACCTGAGGAAGGCTGAAATGTGATTAAAAACTAACATGAGGACAATAGTGTGAATATAAATAAGTGTATATTGATAACTCGTCATCTCAAAAATTCAAACAAAAGTTCATTGACTACTTTCAAAAAGATCTTTGATTCATATTTGCAGCCTGACCACACTAAAGATACATGCAGAAATAAAACATATATCAATATACATCCAATTATGACAAAATTCATCTCCAAACCTAAACAACAATGAACCTAGTGACGAGGAAATTAAGTAAGCTATTAAAAAGAACAGGGAATAATGAAATGTCACTCAAGATTGAGGCTGAATTTTTGAAAATAGATTTACTTTATTGTTGAATTCAGTAACAAGTTTGGAATGAGAAAAACATCTCCAAAAGTAGGTTTTATCACACATTAATGCATTATGAAAACAAAAAGGTAGAATATAAATTTTCAAAAAATTGATACTCTCCCACTCCATTTATTTGAGAAGTAAGAATATAATGAACACTTTCTCATTTCATTTACTACTGTGCAAATAAATTGTAATATTATTTAAAATTTTTCCCAATCTGTGTGAAGATTTACAAGTTTGACTGCAGACATATTGCTAGTCCATAACAATTGACTTGTCTTCCTTTAGAAAGGCAACTGTGTATCTATTTTGAAATCGTCAAAATTCTGATAAGTATCTTGCCTGAAGAATTTCAAATAAGAGATTGTCTATTTTAGATATGAGGAGAGTCAATAAACATAGTGACTGAATCTGGTAAAAAAGAAAGAAAAAAAAAAAAAATCAAAACAAAGATAAGGATATTGGTTCAAATAATGAACTTGAGAACTTCTATTTTTTTTTTTTTTTTTTTAAATCTCCTTAAGTTGAGGAAGAGAGAAAAATAAAAAAAAATACAAGACCATTTTCTTGTATTTATTTGTCTTACCTTTTCTGGTGGTGCAAAATAAATTACAGGTGTACACCTGTTGAGTTTGTCTCTGTCTTTCGTACAGGATAACCCTTCAATTGCATCAAGCTCTTCTGGTGTGAAGAAGAAATGGGGACTGTCATCCCTTTCCAACCAGAAGGAGAATCATGAGGAGTCTGTCGTTAATGTGACGGATAATTACAAAGAAGACTTTACTGAGGTGAGAGATTATTTAATAAAAGGCAAAAAGGGAATATGAGAGTCAGCTTTTGATTAGAAATTATTTAACATGTCATTTCAAAGAGAAATGTGTCTGTCTAATACTCTATTATATATTTCAGAAACTTATTTGCAATGATAATGCAGAGTCTCATGGTGTATTGTTAAATTTAGCATTTCAAATATTATCTTAATCTGAGTGTGTTTAGGTTGTTTTACACGTGAGGTTAGGATCACATTCACACACTTGGGATTAAAATGTATACATATTGTCAGAGGACTGGATGACATTAGTGTCTATTCTAACGTAATTTCAATGAAGAAATAAATTGAATAACATATGTATTTCTTCTTTTCTCCTCAGTAATTTTACAATTTTAAACTTAATAGTGATTAAATTTGGATTTTAAAATTGGTAATTTTTACTTTTAATTTTCAATATCAAATTTTATCATATAATTTAATAATTATTGGTTAGAATAAATTCTTTTTTAATATTACCCCTATTTTAAAGATCTGAATAGCTATTATAACATGACTTCGTTATCAAGCTTTTTGAATTTTCCTATACTTGTATTTTGATTGGTCATTCTAGCTTTTGTAACAACGTTTTCCCCTTGCGAAGTATCGTTAATTAATTTGAAACTTTTAAAACCATTTATTTTACATTCAACATCATCACCACTTGATAAGACACAGGAGGTGTTGAAACAAAATGGCTATTTTTGTAGTGATTTTATAACATATTTATGTTTATAATTTTTTTTTTTGATAAATAATTATATCTGCTCTACTCTGTATTGAGCACTCTTTTAAGAATAGTAATTGTTGGTTATTGGAATTCATTCCGTATACACCAATTATATACTTGCTTATATCTATATATATATATATATATATACACACACACATATACACACACATACAGTGTAACGCGGATATAAGAGATTTTCTCTGGTCCCAAATTAGAGCCTTACCTAAACAAAATAGACCAAACCCGGATATAAGAGACTTCTTATCTGGTCCCAACAACTCTCTTATATCCGGGTTACACTGTATAACAGTTGGATCCATCATGGGGAAAATACTAATGAACATTATATTAACTAGGTTCTCATCATTTTATGAAAGTAAATTCCTCACAACTCTGGTTTTCATTCTAGTAAGGGATGTAATGATGGCATATATATCATCAAACAACTCCAGGACATTTCATTCATCTCTAATAAGAAATTATATATCTACTACATCGACCTCGCAGCAGCATGTGACATCATCAATAGAAACTTCCACTTCTCATCCATTGTAAACTGCCTTCCAAACATTCAATCGGCTAATTGTCTAGTTCAGAAAGAAGAACTATATCTGTTCATAGTCGTACCTGTCAGGTGAGGACCCCAATATGGAGACATTCTAAACATCATCAGGTGTATGAGAAGGAGGAAATGAGAGCATTCATTTATTTAATATTTTACTAGACTCTGCCCTGCACATTTACAAGTATAGATATGAAGAGATGGGCACTGATCATTTAAGCATTCTATACCACATCCTAAATGAATCAATAAAAGACAATCCTTCTTGCTGGAGGGAGTCATCATGTATTTATATATAAGTAATTTCAGTAACGGAAATATTTAGTGAAAATCTCTTTTTGTAATCTGAGATATAATTCTTTCGATCTGTGAGCATGAGGAATTCATATGGCAGATTCTTAATGTTTCTACTTCCTTAGAAATATATAAAAAAAAAAGGGACTATTGTTGAATTTGACAGAATCTGTTACATAAAAATGCTTCTTTGAGAAATTCAAATGCTAATTATTTGTGCTTATCAAGGCTTGATAAACATGAGTGCAAGATTTGCTAAGTAAATTTCAGTTGATGTAAGAAGCTATTTTTCAGCCCATCATATTCTGTAATTTACAAATTCAGATATCAGTACAATGCTGACTATATAGGTTGAAAGTTGGAAGCACCAATTGACCAACATGTGCCGGCCAATATTTGTAAGGGAATAGTGGTCAATTTATAACGTTGTGTTAGATGTGTTAATGTATCAGGTTCAGCAATAGCTGAATATATGATTAAAAAACATCAGTGTGCCTGGTTTTATATCCTGGACATGTTCACAGCACTGAGTAGGGCTGATAAGGCTGACTTCAAAGTTTTAGAATCTGTGTATATTAAATTCAACCAGCCATCCCTCTGTAATCAGAACTGGTTGGTGGACTTCAAAGTAATTCATCTTTTAATGTTATTTTATATATATATATATATATATATAGCAATTTTTCATTGATGCATGTTTCATTAAATAATATAGACAAGCTTTGTCTATTTATTTTAAGTAAGTTCCTTTCATATTGTCTGATAAGCTTAATCACATTATCATTGAAAGGCGAAAGGAAATCACCATATTGATACATGTTTAAATCCAATCTAAGCTTTCGGTTTACATAAGCCATTATCAAAGATGACAATTACATTTCAATATATCAACCAATACATGGATGAAATAATAATGATAGTCTGTTTTTGTTGCATGAAAAACTTCAAAGCAACGACAAACTTGTGTATACGAGACTGCGGAAGTGAAAGTCGTGTCACAATTCATGACCACATGAGAGTGAAAACAAGAAGTATTAAGTATGGGAAGCCATTGGTATAAACTAATGGCTTCTGTTATCAACTATAGGCATCTAAGGATATTTGGGGAGATTTCGTAGTTTTTCGTCACAAGCTGCAACGTGATTTTCGCATCTCGTATACACAAGTTTGTCGTTGCTTTGAAATTTTTCATGCAACAAAAACAGACTATTATTGTTCAGTCTGTGTATTGTTTGATATATTGAAATGTAATTGTCATCTTTGATAATGGCCTATGTAAGCTGAAAGCTTAGATTGGATTTAAACTTGTATCAACATGGTGATTTCCTTTCATCTTTCAATGATAATGTTATTAAGCTTATCAGACAATATGAAAAGAACTTACTTAAAAAAAATAGACAAAACTTGTCTATATTATTTAATGAAACATGCATCTATATCTCTCTCTCTCTCTATATATATATATATATATATATATATATATATATATATAAATAAATAGTCTGAAGTTATGTATTTTTAGTTGCAGTGCACATTTTTTGCCCTCTTTTCTTTTTTTTTTGTTTTGTTTTGTTTTGAGAAGAGAACCAATAAACTGGTTTAGATGTTTTTTTTTTTTTTTTTTTATTATCATTTTAGGGTAATATATATTTTTTGTTACCCCTCTTTTTTGCTATGAATTGCTTTTTACTCTGCTTTTATTGCTTTAATAGATGCTAATTGTTTTTCCTAAAGAGTTGTTTATTTTCACAGGTTTATTAATTAAAGATTCTTTTAAACAATAATCAAGTGATTCATTTTTCAGATAAAGTGACCAAAATATTTTTTTGCAGCATAACATCTGGGCATTTGTTTCTCAATCTTCAAACTATCTGAAATAATTAAAAACAGTTAAAAATTTAATCAATGTAAAACAGATCATCAACAGCAGGAGTTAACAATACAATGTAAATAATGCCCTCCAAAATACATTGATGAAACATCTTGGAATTTAAATATATGAACATGAGAGAGGCATAAAATTAAACAACCCACTGTATTGTTATAGAAATTAGATTTAACCACGTATTTGTGTGACACCTAAACTGCTGTGATTACAATTTTGATTTGGAAATAAAAATGACCCTGATGATGACATTGTGCTATTGTCGAAAGTACTCAGAATAAAATGAATATGCATCGACATGGTAATTTTTCTTTCTTCCTTTAATAAGGCTACTAAGAAACTTGTCTGTAATTATGAGAGGATCCTATTAAAAATAAGTAGACAAAACTTGTTTAAATTATTTAATGAGACATATATTTATTCAAAATTATAACATAATCATGTTATGACATAATTGCAAAAATTGCAATTTTGTTTGCTACTGGTGTCTTATCAAGTAATGGTGTTGATTGCAAAATGAAGGGTTTAGAAAATTTTGTAGTGATGTTATAACATGCATGTGTTATAATTTTGAATTAATATTATTTACTCTACTCTGTATTGAGCACTCTTTTAAGAATAGTATTTTTGGTTATCAGAATTTTATTCCATCTGTACCAACTCTGTACTTGGGTATATATATATATATATATATATATATATATATATATATATATATATTTTGCTTTCCATCTTGTCCCATGATGCTAAATCTGTGATGAGGCATATATATATATATATATATATATATATATATATATATACATACACACACACACACCCACAAGTTCCATTATGAATGACTGACAAAGTACTGCAGTTAAGTTTTTTTATTTAATTTTTCTTGTGTTGTATTTTCCTTGTCCGTCGTTTTTAATGAAATCTATATAAAAGAAATTTCTGCCCACACACACACACACACACACATATATATATATATATATATATATATATATATATGTGTGCAAATATATTGATAAAATAGGAAAGAACTGTTAGATTGATGATCCGAAGTTCTTTAGTATTTTTGTTTTTATCTTTAAAAAACAGTGCTCGATGCACAAGTAGAGCTTAGATAATAATTATTTTTTTGAAAATATGATTCCATCACTACACAGGAATTACGATGTTTCAAAAAGAAGTTAAAAACTTCCAATTCAATTATAGAAATTAAATTAATTTCTGTGTAGCGATGGAATCATATTTTTAAAACAAATAATATATATTGTTATCAAAAATATCAAGTAATTTGACTAAAAAAATGTCTATCCCAAAACCTAGCCTAGTTAATTTTAGTTCGTATTCAGTGTTGCCATAGAAGGCCATGGTAAAAAAAAAAATCATGCTATTCATTCTTGGTTTGACAATTAGTCACCTGTAAGAGTAGGATAAAATTTTACTCAGTGGACAAAATCAGACAGAAATGTTTTTCTTTTTTAATTGAAGATAATGGTCAGTAGAAATTCTTGTCTGCCTAAGAAACTGTTCTCTGATTTTTCATTCTACCTTATTTCTCAGTCACTTGACTCCAAGGAAGAATATATTATTAGTTGCCAATTTGACAAAGCATCTGCCTCACACACCTGACTCATTAGCAGGTGGTGAGGCTGATACTTTATTTTACTCAGTTACTCGATACACAAGTAGAGCTTAGATAATAATTATTTTTTTGAAAATATGATTCCATCACTACACAAGAATTACCATGTTTCAAAAACAGAAGTTAAAAACTTCCAATTCACTTACAGAAATTAAATTAATTTCTGTGTAGCGATGTAAACATATTTAAAAAAAAAAAAAAAAAAAATTGTTATCAAAAATATCAAGAAATTTGACTTAAAAAATGTCTATCCCAAAACCTAGCCTCGTTCTTAATTTTAGTTCGTATTGTTTCATCAAGCTTGTAATTGCTATTTTCATCAGACCCCCTTTGCCACCAGAAAAAACAACAAAAAAAAAAACGGATTTGTATTGTATGCCCCCTTCATCTGTTGATGTTAAAAAAAAAAAATTGTAAAATTTTACTTATTAATTGCATTTCTAAAATTGCCAAATCTTTTTATTTATTTTTTGTTTTGTTTATCAATTCCTTTTTCCTTTCATTCAGTTAAGCTTTCATGCAAACGGGTTTTTTTTTCTTTTTTTTTAATTTATTTTTTATTTTATAAGAATTTTTGAGAAATTTTCATTTTTATGTGGTCTGCTATTTGAAACAGCATGTTTTATCTTAGTGCTATACTCACAACGTTTCAGGCATTGGGCCTCAAAGTCTTCTTCAGATATTTTGATATGTAGACAAGCATGCTTATTTTAGTTGTAATAATTGCATTTTGGTCATTGTACTCTTCAGTTTTACTTTTAGACGATATATTTTCATTCACATTTCATTTTCTTTTTCCATTTGCATTATCAAATTCTTTTATGCATGATGAATAAATTGAATTTTTGTGTCTATGATAATCTTTTTAGAATGATGCACGCTATTTTCTTTTTTTTTTTTTTTTTCATCGTTTATTTTTTTTCATCGTTTATTTTTTTTCATCGCTTATATTTTTTCTTATTGTTTTATTTTATTACTTTTTATTTTTCTATTTTAAAAAAAAATTTTTTTTTTCTATAATCTTTTACTTTGTCCCGGGATTTTGTTATCAAGAGAAACATCGTTCCACGCTTGTATGAACAAAATAATGCCAAATGGTTTTTTAGTTTTATAAATAAGAAGAAAAAGTGGTTAATGAAATTTTTTTTCCTACTAATCCCCCCCCCCAATTTTCAGATTTTAATTCTTGTCCACATTTTGTTTTTTAAAGCCACAACATTTAATCTATTTCTTAGATGAGGAATTGTTATTATACACTGATTTATTCACACTAGTATCCTCATCTTGGTTGTTATAGTCACAAACATTTCTGCAATGCTTTTATATTTAGCAATGAATTATTTGTATTAATTGAGTGCAATATTGGGAAATAAGGAGATTGAAAGAATTGGCATGCATGTTATGTGCATAATCTCTTCAGTAGCAGAGAAATGAACATATATGGAGCCTTTGATCTGGAAAGAACAAATTGATTGATTTATTTAGGTTTGTCTCCAAAATGAACACTAACAAATGCTGAGAATTAAGGGTTGAAAGGTACTTAGTACAACAAAAGGTAGGAAGATGTGGAGAACCATGATCTTTTAATTCCTGAAATAACTTGACACCTAAAATAAGATTGGCTGTCCTATAGAATATAAGTAAGTATTGGTTAAGTTTTTTGCAGTTTAGATGAGTCAGGCAGTGAAATAGACATTCTTTTTTAATATATATATATATATATATATATATATATATATATATATACATACACATACACATTCTATAAAACAGAATTAACCCTAGCACACTAACCATGGGTATATAGTACCCAGTGCAAATTTTACCTATTTTTAATTACAATTTTCAGTACCTGATTTTCTTGCTTAAATAATGTTTTTCAGTTCCTATTAATGTTAACTCAAAGTACAAAGTTTGAGGTACCTGCATGTAAAATATTTCAAATAAAGATTTATATTTAATATTTTTTTTGATATTTTCAAAATGAGGTATGATATACTCATGGTTAGTAATGGTGTAACTTTAATTGATGGTTAGTGTTCTAGGGTTAAGGACAATTAAGTGATACAAGTTATCTCCCTTGGCATAAATGGTAGTAACAGGAAGAAAGAATCCAGGTGTTCAGTTTTAAATTTTGAGAATGTTACTTTTTTTTTTTTTTTCCAAAGCAAGGTGATAATGCCACTAAGATGCAAGGGGCTACAAAAAGTGAAAGAGAAGGAAAAAAGAAAAAACAAATCATCAACAGAAGAGACATGGCACATAGAAAAAGAATTGACAGATTTATACCTGCCTTTGCTGGCTACTCTATCAAGTTTAATTTGCTCTGATATCTATGTGAAAATTTCCAGGTCATTTTCTGTGTGTGTGTGTAAGAAGATGCTTTCCTTTGATTGAACTTCAAAGACATCTGGCTAAGACTTGCTGATGATGAGGTGCTTTCAAAAATGTTGAGAAATTCAAAACCTTTCATCAGTCTGATAAATCTGTAAAAGTTACCCAATGTTTCCCATGTCTTGTCAGCCATTTCATGAATCTTTCAAAATCATTTGCTTTCTGTCTTTTAAGAAACCATTTTCTACTTTAGGTTCCTCAAACTTTAAATCGTATTTACACACACAGATGCATGTATATAGATCCTTGATTTGCTTGATGGACATCTTTCCAAAAATCTAAGTATCTATACAGTTTCCTTTCAGAAATCAGTATCCATAACAAAATTTAAAAAAAAAATTTTTTTTCCTTTTTATAACTTAACCCAATGCCACGATTAAGCTCTGCTAAAGTACTTGCAAGAGCCTCTAAGGCTGGAATATCAGAATATCTATCTATATGTCGAAGTGTGATTATCAAGCTATCTGATTGTCAAGGTGTAAATATAGACATATATATCTTTATATCGAAGTATGAAGGACAAGCTATCTATCTAGTTATCAAGGCCCGGATATCTATTATTGGCATTAAATAACCCAACGAGGTTGATATGCTGTAAAACACAAACCTAAATATCCATAAACGAGATAAAATCTGAAACAAGGACAGCAATAAGAAAGAAAGAAAAAGACCTACAGGCAAATACTTACTTACTTGGTAAAGTGCTCAACACCTAGATTATCTAGACGGCAAAAACAGTTTTGGCCTTTCTTCAATATTAAAAATATATCCAAACAAGTTTTGTTAAATTCAACCAACGAGGTTTAATGTTTTATTGCATTTTCCAAATTTTTGAATAAGATGTTTTATATTGGAATTGTGGATATACTGTCCAAAGTTCAGGTTTGTTCCATTTTGTACTTTTAACTGTCTTGGTCATTATCACGAACCATATGTGTGTGTGTGTGTGTTTTTTTTTTTTTTTTTTTTTTTTTTTCCAAGCATTCAACCCCAAGCAAGGTGAGAAGCCACTAGCAATGCAAAGGGTTTCAGAGTAGGAGTGAGAACAAAGAGGAGTGATAGAGGAAAGGATGAAGAGACTGTTAGGGGATAGATCAGGGCATCTGGAGACATCGATTGACGTTACATTTGAATAGTTGGAGATTAGTTATCAGGAAAACAAGAAATGGGGAGGGAGCTATTGGAGTAGATCTTTTTTATTTTTCTCCTTTAAGGTAGAAAGTCTTAGAAATTCTACTAAACTATCCAACCATGTGTGGAAATTAAAGGAGAAAAATAAAAAAGATCTGATTGTAAACTGGAAAATTTAAAAAAAACAAACAAAACTTACAACAATCATGACAACATCTGCAACCTTTGTCAACAAGAAAAATTTGCTATAATAACATTTCCAGACCTTTTGAATAAGAGATTGGAAATTATGACCTGTTGTATACATACTAAACAGTTCCTTCTGAGTTCATACGAAGTGGGATGAAAAGAAAGTATTTATATTTCATTTAATCTCTCATGAATACATTTCCAATAGACTTGCTTTTCCCCTCTTCCTCACCTTCTACCACACTTCATGTCGTGTACTTATTTATTTTTAAAAAAATATAGCATTCATAAAATTAAAAAAAATTTTTTTTTTTTTTTTTTTTTTTTTTTTTTTTTTAAATAAAGTGTTAGGAAATCAATTGTGCAAAATCACCTGAAGATACCGAAAGGTTGAAACCAAAGTGAAATTGGCTGATTTCCTAAATTTCTATACTTAAAAGCTCTACACGTTAAATTTTTTATCTTTTTACATGTGTATAGAGCACTTTTTTAATACTACTGTTTCCTGTTTGGTCTAATTCAACTCTGATCATTAACTTCTTTTTTATTATTACACACACGCACACACACATTTTTGAGGAAAGAAAAAGAAGTGTGGCAAGTTTTCATGACTTGTTTTATCCTCTGGGAGATCATTGGACCAAGTTTATGTTCCTAGAGGCCAAAATGCATCACACAAAAACTTTTGCCAATTTAACATACTTCTTTCCCCTAATATTGTTCTTAATACATAAAAAATTTAAATATCATTGACCCATATATATTAGGTTGGTGCAAAAATAATGTCGGTTTTTGACGTTAAAAATTACGTCAAAAACCGACATTGTTTTTGCACCAACCTAATATATAAAATATTTGAAGATCAAAATTTGCTTTCCAGACAACTTTAATCTTCAAAAATCTAAATGCAATAGCAATCATTATCTTCTATTTTCTTCATTTCTGTTCTTTTATTGTTCTATATCTTTAATAATGTTTTTTTTATTTTCTCACATGCATCTTAATGTTTTTATTGCCTTGCAATGATTAATATTTTTTTTTTTTTTAAAACATGTTTCTATGCAGCAACTATGGAGAATAATTTTGTATTTCCTAAACTAATCCTCTTTTCTTTTTAGAGCCCAGGTTTGTTAAAACAAAAAAAAATATTGCCATGTTTCATTTAAAAACTGAAAGGAATCCAGTAACCTAAAATCAGCCTTGAACTCATTCCTTGACTTGCAGGACAAGAATTCAACACTGCAGTCACCTTGACAATCATGGATTTTTCAACCTGTGTTACTTTTTCTATTTAACATGTTCCTGTCTTGGGAATTTTTTGGTCAAAACTTTGAGCATGTGAATGCTGCAACATGAAGTGTCTTGTTTTTGTTAAAAAACAAACAAAAAAAAAAACATTTGTTTTTGTTTTTTTTCTTTTTACATTGGAGATTTGTTTATTACTAAATGCTTGTTACATTGCTTGGAGATACAAGTTTGAGTTGGTTAGATTACGAATATCCTGATCTTTTTACCCTAACACTTCAGTGATGTTTTTCATCCATCTCCATTTATCAATCATTTCTACTAATCCTTAAATATTAACCACATGCATAAAGATAGACAATCTCTTATCAAAATTCTGACAATTAAAAAAAGACGACTTTTTAGCCTTCCTTGATATTTTTTTCTCTTTTAAATAAAAAGTTAAATGAATACTCTTACCATTTGAATAAACGTTGGGTATATGATTATTAAAATTTTGGAAATTATGACCTGCACCACCCCATTTTATTTGACTCCCTGCATGCCATGAAAAATTGTATATCAGTATTTTTTTCTTTTTACCCCCCCCCCCATTTTATGACATTTAAATTTTGGGAAAATTGACACCCCCCCACCTTGTTTATTTGAGAAGTAAGAGTATAGTGAATACTTTCTCATTTCATTTACTACTGTGCAAATAAATTGTAATATTATTTAAAATTTTTCCCAATTTGTGTGAATATTTACAAGTTTGACTGCAGACATATTGCCAGTCCATAACAATTGACTTGTCTTCCTTTAGAAAGGCAACTGTGTATCTATTTTGAAATCGTCAAAATTCTGATAAGTATCTTGCCTGAAGAATTTCAAATAAGAGATTGTCTATTTTAGATATGAGGAGAGTCAATAAACATAGTGACCGAATCTGGTAAAAAAGCAAAAAAAAAAAAATAATAATCAAAACAAAGATAAGGATATTGGTTCAAATAATGAACATGAAAACTTCTATTTTTTTTTTTATTTTTTTTTTTTTTAATCTCCTTGATTGAGGAAGAGAAAAAAAAATACAAGATTTATTTGTCTTACCTTTTCTGGTGGTGCAAAATAAATTACAGGTGTACACCTGTTGAGTTTATCTCTTTCTTTCATGCAGGATAACTCTTCAATTGTGTCGAGCTCTTCTTCTGGTGTGAAGAAGAAATGGGGACTGTCATCCCTTTTCAAAAGTGCTGGTAATTCACCAGCAGCAGCAGCACAAACCTTAGATGGACATGCCAACCACAGAGAGAATTACGAGGAGCCTGTCGTTAATGTGACAGATAATTATAAAGAAGACTTTACTGAGGTGAGAGATTATTTAATAAAAGGTGGGTGGTGTGGATGAGTCAGATTCTGATTAGAAATTATTTAACATGTCATTTCAAAGAGAAATGTGTCTAATACTATTTTATATATGTCTATATATTTCATATACTCATTTGCAAGTAATCATGCAAATTCTTGTGAGGTATTGTTAATCAAATATCATCTTGTGAGATCAACAGATACCTACTCTACATATATATTTAATTATTTATTTTTAAAAAATTAATAACATAAATATGTTGTAAAATCACTACAAAAATAGCCATTTTGTTTCAACACCCTCAGTGTCTTATCAAGTGATGATGATGAGGGTGTTGAAACAAAATGGCTATTTTTATAGTGATTTTATAACATATTTATGTTATAATTATTTATTTTTAAAAAATTAATGTCTGCTCTACTTTGTATTGAGTACTCTTTTAAGAATAGTAATTGTTGGTTATTGGAATACATTCCATATACACCAATCATATACTTGGGTATGTATGTATGTATATATATATATATATACATATATATATATATATATATATATATACACATGCACACACACACACACACACACATATATATAATTATATTTTTTACTAGTTTGACTGCAAGGGAGAATTCCAAGGAGGATATAAATCTGGGAAGGGCTCAATGTAAACTAATAGAGCATTATAAGGATAATAATAAGACAGACTTTAGCCATTTTGTTTATAATTTTTATTTCATGAATACTATGTTCATCTAATCAGAACAAAAACCTGATCTGTGGAGCAGATTTTCAGAGCAGGTTTTCATTCTCATGTGATGAATATTTGAGTCTTCATGAAATAAAAATTATAAGTGAAATGGATAATGGTACCCGTCTTCTTATTATTACTCACGTGTGTATGTGTATATATATATATATATATATATATATATATATATATATATAATATGAATAAAAATGATAATAGGAAAACTAGTAATTGCTGACGCGTTTCGTCCAATGTGGACTTTATCAAAGCAAAAATTGAATTCATTTTGTATTTTGCTTTGATAAAGTCTACATTGGACAAAGTGTGTCAGCAATTACTAGTTTTCCTATTGTCATTTTTATTCATAAATATTCATATATATAAATTTTTATGTGCGTATACATACATATATATATATATATATATATATATATATATATATATAATGACAGAGAAAGTGGAGATTTCAGAAAACCATGGTAATATTTTGCAAAACCGAGACTTTGATTTCACTTCATCAAACCATATATATATATATATATATATATATATATAAAAAAAATACCCAGAGATTACCACCTTTCTACAACTTAGTTTCATGTGGATACTTAGATAGTTGCCTGACAATCTTCAGGCAGTTCAAGAGACAAGATACTCAATTCCGTACTACTATTATTTAGCATTAAGATTAATTATTTATGTAAAAAATGAAATTCAATCTTCCTAAGTTAAGAAAACACAAGAACAATAAAAAATTGACAACAGCATATGTCTAGAAAACTAGAAGTCAAAATGGCAATAATTGAAAGAAAAGAGGAAAAGTTAAGAAATGAGTGTAAAGTGAAAAAAATTTGCGCAAAGGGCAAATAATCATGACATTCTCCATGTACATGAAGATGAGTGCATGCAGTATGAAAATAAAATTTGCACCAATGAAAAGTGAATATAAAAAATGAAAAGAGAAAGTATATGCATTCAGTTGTTGATATCTCCTGAAGAGTGGATGGAGTAATTCCTCAAAGGTCTGTCTAGAAAACTCTGATATGATGACTTCAGCTTCTGGTTCATGAATAAAATTGTTAAAGGAACAAAGACTCTGCTCATTTCTGCATATTATTGTTCTGGATCATTAAAATAATCCTTTTTTTTTTTTTTTTTTTTTTTTTTTTCCAAAACACTTGAGTATTGTGCAATCCATTGAATGAAAAGAAGCCTTCCTTTCTTTCTTCCTTAAAGATTTGCCTGCTTTGTTGTTTTGGGAGGTTTAAATTTTTTTTTATTATTAACCTCATGATCACCTGTTTTACCTGTTAATTAAAATGTCTTGGTACCATGTCTTGCATGGAATTTTTCTCAGCATTTTGGTTTGCTCTCAGCATGGTTTGATGTTTTCTTTTCCTTTTTTCATCCTGATTCAAATGTATCTTCTCTTATTTACTTTGTCATATTGCTTTTTGACAAATGAATATTTTTGAAATTTTGTCTCTTTTAGTGCCATTCTTCAGGATTTCTGAATTCCCTTATTCTAATGTGCCATTTTGTTTGGTTTTTGTCTATAATTGTCATGATCAATGAAAGAGTCCTTCAGACAATTCAATTACTTCTTCAGGGTGGTCTGTTTGAAAAATAAGGGGCTACTTTTTTCTGCTAGTGGGAAGCAAATAAGTTTTTTTTAGGTTTTCTTTAATGACTGGAAGGAAATCCTTTGAATCCATAAAGAGTGCATGCTCTTAAAAAGTCTATAAGAATTGTGGGGAAAACAACAAAAGAAAGAAGAAATCAGTTCAAATGTTTGAAGAACTCTTTCAGTCACTGTTTTGCTTTCTTCTTTACCCTTTTTTTTCTCCTCTTATCCTTTTTTTTCTTCTCTTATCCTTTTTTTTCTTCTCTTATCCTTTTTTTTCTTCTCTTATCCTTTTTTTTCTTCTCTTATCCTTTTTTTTCTTCTCTTATCCATCTTTCTTTATCCTCTTTTTTTCTTTCTTTATCCTCTTTTTTTCTTTCTTTATCCTCTTTTTTTTCTTTCTTTATCCTCTTTTTTTTCTTTCTTTATCCTCTTTTTTTTCTTTCTTTATCCTCTTTTTTTTCTTTCTTTATCCTCTTTTTTTTCTTTCTTTATCCTCTTTTTTTTCTTTCTTTATCCTCTTTTTTTTCTTTCTTTATCCTCTTTTTTTTCTTTCTTTATCCTCTTTTTTTTCTTTCTTTATCCTCTTTTTTTTCTTTCTTTATCCTCTTTTCTTTCTTTATCCTCTTTTCTTTCTTTATCCTCTTTTCTTTCTTTATCCTCTTTTCTTTCTTTATCCTCTTTTCTTTCTTTATCCTCTTTTCTTTCTTTATCCTCTTTTTTTTCTTTCTCTCCCTTTTTCTCTCTCTCTCTCTCTTTCTCTCTTTCTCTCTCTCTCTCTTTCTCTCTCTCTCTCTTTCTCTCTTTCTCTCTTTCTCTCTTTCTCTCTTTCTCTCTCTCTCTCTTTCTCTCTCTCTCTTTCTCTCTCTCTCTCTCTCTCTTTCTCTCTCTCTCTCTTTCTTTCTCTCTCTTTTTCTTTCTCTTTTTTCTTTCTTTATCCTTTTTTTCTTTTTTCTTTTTATTTGTAATGTTGCAAAAAATATTATGTTTTGCTATATCTCCTTTTCTTTACACCTCTATGCAATGTGACATAAAACGTTATTTATCTGCATATGATCCTCTTTGTTCTAAGAATTATCAGTTAAAAATTCAACTTCAATATTGTCAATTTTTATCTTTCACTGAAGGCTTTTATCCATGTTCTATTCTGAAAGGAGACATCACTATTTCAATAGATTCATATTTATCATGTGTTGAATTCTTTGGAAAGTAAGTTAACCACTCACTTATTATTGATGGTAACAGAAAAGTTGTTTGCATTCTGAATCTCTTTGATAAAGCATTGGCAATTATTTTTATTTTTTTTTTCATCTTTTTTTTTCTCTTGCTTTTCCATCAAGTCTTAAGTTGTCTGAATATCTTAGATGAAGCACTGGCAATTATTAATTTTTGACTAGTATTTCTTTCATTGTAAATTTGGTTATAATTTAAGTCTTGCCTGGAGCTTTTTTGTGTAGACTAACAGTTTGAATAATTACAATGAAAATCAACTAAAATTATGATGTAAGAAATACTAGATGAAAATTAATTAAATTTTTACCCTTTTCATGCATTTAGAAGAAAACAAAACATGACAATATTATCTATGTGGTTGATTGTTGCAACAATCTTGAAATATAACTGTCAAAACTCCTACAAGTTGATCATACAAAACTTTGGAATTTTTTCATCTGCTGATTAAGACCAATAACAAAAATAAAGTTTCAATGTCTTATTCCTTAGTAGTATTTTTATCCTCTCATTTCTAATATTGAATATTGAATGTAAAAAAAATCAATTTTATTTACTAGAAAAGCAAAGCAACTTTCATTTAATGAGACAAAATTATCGACAAAAATTAAGATGACCAGAATAGGAATTCTCTTAACAAATTGTGAAAGGAAATTATTTCTCGTTTATGATTTGGTCGATTATAGAAAATATTATGACCGTGGAACAATAAGTATCCACCTTTGAATTATTCTAAAGCAATGGAATTGGTCAATTATTATTGTGGAAAGGAGTTATAAAGTTAGAAATTTTACAAGGGAGGTAATCATGTTAGTGCATAGTGATGTTCTGAGAGGAGTTATCTGCCCCTATGATAAAGCGTCTTATTTAGTCTACATCGTGATTTGAACAAGAGTGGACTTACCAAAAACATTTGCCAAAAGTCGTCGTCCTTCTACCAACTATGCTGTCATCTAACAAGTGATTGACTCATTCTTATTATATTTGTCGTTTTTATTTCTGACACTTAAATGAAGAACTGCTTAAAAGTCCCAGTCGTAAGTGTTTTTGAATCATTTTTTAGTACCATTTGAATTTTTTACTTTACAATACATAATAATCATTACAATAATGAACTTGAATTTTTTACTTTAAGTTTCAATACATGAACTTTTTTCTGAGAGACAGAAAAAAAAAAAGCAAAGATCATGAATCTTTTTTACTGCAGAAAATTTCTTTTTTTTTAAAATTTATTTCTTAGAAATAATTCTTGTTCCTATTTTGACTATAGAATTTTATTCAAATCTGAGTATATTTGAATTTTATGCAACAGGAAAAACAATTGGCCCAATTTAATTGAAAACAGGCTTCCTGGTCCATGAATCTCGTGGGTAATTTATGAACTAATAGGTGAAAATTTCAGATAAATAGAAGCAATAAAGTTGAATAAAATAGTTTTAATTTTGAAGACATAAATAATAAAAAAAAAAAAAATTTGTTTTTTAATCATTTTCACCCCAAGCAAGGCAGCAAAGCCACTAAGATGCAAGCAGGGTTATTGAGTGTTGGAAAATATGAGAAAAAAAAACCGTTAATGATTAAGGAGAACAATAAAAGAACAGGAATTAAAAAAAAAAAAAAAGACAAAATAACAATTGACATTGTATTTAAACTTTTGAAGTGCAAAGTGGACTGGAAAACAAGAAGCTGGAAGAGAGTTCTTCTACCAGTGAGAAGTACAAGAAGAGAAACTGTTAGCCTAGAACTTATGGTTACATCTAGCCATCTCAACTAATATAATATAATATATATAGTATGTCATTTACTGAGTAAATTATTTTTTAACTTACCAACTCAGGAAAAGTATTGTTAAATTTCCTCTATATTCTCTTTATTAATATCAAAATAAATATTAAAATCGCCAAATTCTGTGATAGGTACTTTTTGCTTAATTCCATAAATGAATAATTTCTTGTTTTTATGTGGAATCAACTTGAATTCTGTAAAATTAATTTTTTACATTTAATTTTCGAGAAATGAGAGAAAGAAATTACTACTTATGAAGTGATTTTCCAAGCGTAGGTCAGATGTTGCACAAGGCCGAAAATATGGGGCACCCAGTGAGGATCGAATTCACTACTCAGTCGTAATAGTCCTAGCGAGACAAGCTTGTTAACCATTACACCACCTCAAGGTGCCCCATTACTACTTATGAATAAGATATTGAAACTTTATTTTTGTCATTGGTCTTAATCAGCAGGTGAAAAAATTCCAAAGTTTTGTATGATGAACTTGTAGGAGTTTTGACAAACATATTCATTCTTTTGAATTCTTTTAGATAATTCTTTCATAGTAATATTGATCTTTAATTTCTTAAATGAAGCATTGTTAATTATCAGCTAGCATAGTACCTATCAAAAATGACAGAATTACTTATAAGCACTTATACCTTCAATCAGATACATGTATGCTTTGCTTATGATTAGAGAGTTACTCCTTTGCATTTTTGCCTCGGATCAGAATGTCTTGTCTGTGTATGCTATTAAAAGTGTTGTATATATCCATCCCACCAAAAAAAAAAAAAATCTACATATTTCTTACACTGTGATTTAGTAAGTATAGCTTACATGTAACACAAGGCCAAAAGTATGGAGCACCATAGGAGGATTGAACTCGCTATTCAGTTATAATTGATCGTGTGAGAAATCTCCTGTAGAATGGATTGAACAATTGCCAAAAAGTTAATCTATGAAACTCTAAAATTGAGGTGCAGTTGAAGCTGAATATAATTGTCAATCAAGTGACATTTTACATTTATTTGCATGAGTCGTATATAAAATGAATAAATATAGATAAATGTACAAACAAGTGTTCGTATACAAATACATATATTTGATAGGGTAAGAAAAAACAATGCTCAATGTTAAATAACAGAGCTATTTAATATATTAAAAAAATATGCATAATATCTTATATGTGAGGTATTATGTATATTTTTTAATATATTGTACACAGTTCATGAAGAAAAATGTTTACACATTTTCAGAAAGGAAAAACTTGTATAGATATTGTAATACCAAATTTATTCAGACATCATGAGATTAATACAAGTTAACTTTGGACTCTACAATCACAAGAGATGCTCAAAATGGTGGCTTTCAGATTTCAGACATTTATTAGTGCGGCAAACTACTGCTTGGGCAATATTGGCCAAAGTGTCTAGTGGGATTGTTGCACATGCATTTTCAATTTCTTGTCTCTCGACTGCCAATGTAATGCCATCTGTCTAGAAAATATTGTATTACGGTAAACAGTGTTAACAAGTCAAATGTAGGATTTATTTTGTTGCACATGTTTATATACAAAAGCAAAATATAAAAAAAATTTCTTGAATATTACTCACTTACTTTTGTCTTACCAGGCTTTGAATTATGGCACTTTGTGTCTTCCATATGTTTTAACTGACCTTTCAACCACCTGATGAATATTCATAAACATTGTCAAATTTAAAAACCTTGATAAACCAATGACATACTTGTTCTTGTATATAAACACATGCAACAAAATAAACACTGCATTTGCCTTGATAGTCTTCCAGAGGACAAAATGAGTCAGCTAAGAATAGTTTTTCCTCTTGTTTTTTTATACATGTCTCTCTCATATCTATATATATATATATATATATATATATATATATATATATATATATATATATACATACAAACACAAATAACAGAGAAAAAATTGAATAAAAATACAGTTTGTAGCATTTACTTTTTTTTAAAAAAGTGCTCAATACAAAGAGCAAAATATAATATTTTTATTATGGTAGATTATAATAAAAACATTTTACATAGCAACACAAAAGCTTTCATCAGGTGATAGTAGATAACTTGTGATAAAAATGATTTATTATGGAAATTTAAAAACAAATCATTTTAAGCCCCCCCTCCCCAACTTCTGAAACTGGGTAATCATTTGTTATTAAATTAATGTTATAATCTATTATAATAAAAATATTTTATATATATATATATATATATGAGAGAGAGAGAGATATCTTTCAACTATTATTCCTTTCATCTTATTTTCAATTGCTTTTTATTACAACACTTAGATATTCATTCAGTGTTCTGGTTCACTTCTTTATGGCTTCAGGATTATTGTGTAATTGTGACAAAAGGTAACTGAAATTAAGATGAAAGAAATACTCATGAAATAATGAAAATGCTTCATCTAAGAAAGAGAAAAAAATCTGAACTATTTATGTATGTTTAATAAGAATATGGTGCCATTGGATGATAGCCTAGCAGATTAAAGTGATCGTTTGTGAATTTGGTGACATACTAATTGTGAGTTCAATCCCTGGGCTGGGTAGTGAAGGCTTAGACTCAGTGGAAACAGGGTGGGGCAATAACTAAATAGTACAACATAAGGACAAATGAGATATCAGTAAACATGGTCAGTGGAATGAAAATAAATAAAAGGTTCAGTTTTCAATTCTCTGAATGTTACCTGAATTGACAAGCACTTGAAGAATGACAAAAGGCACAACAGTTGAAATGTGATGATGATGATAACATTTAGAAAGTAAATAATGGGTAAAAACTACTTTGAGTACATTGTTGCATGAGTTTTAATAATACTAACCTTGTTCCTAAATCTCTCTGATTTTCTGGCGCAAATTGATTAAAAAAAATGTTGTCTTCATCTTTGTTGTTATTATGACAAAAGTACATTAAAAATCATAATTAGGAAAGAGAACATGAAATCAGGTGTAGCTGATCATATATGGAGGGGGAATAAGAGTACTTACTATTATTTGTGGATTGAAGTAGATTAATACTAGACAAAGAAGAACACTGAAGAGTCAGCTGTCTGAAGGAATCAGCACATAGGCTAGACTATAAGGGCCTCCTCAGCAGAGGTGCCATTAATAAATAAAAAGAAATGACAGCTAAGCTTCAACTGTAGCAGCAGCAGTAAAAAAGGAGAAGCCATGGTGACTGCAGTCAAGCATGACATCAGCAGGCAGAATGGAATAAGATTAGATTTAAATTTCCAAGTTCAGGACAATAGCTCAGTGGATTAAAGCTTTGGTTTGTGAATTTGGTGACATAGTTGTGAGTTCAATCCCTGGGCTGGGTAGTGGAAACAGGGCTAGCACTAACTGAGCAGTGCTATCGTAAGAACTAGATGATGTATCTCTAGACATAGGCAGTGGAACCAGGGCAATCTACCCCCATAGATTAAAAGGTTCATATCGTAATTCCCTGAAAGTTGCCAGGAACAACAAACTCCTGATGAAGGCTGGAGTGCACAACATTCAAAATTTGTGATAACAAAAACAACAAAGATGAGGACAATAGTCTGTGTATGAATAGTGTAAATAATAACTCCTCATCCCAGAAATTCAGACAGAAAATTCAGACAGAGATAGATGTTGATATATAAGGCAGTTGCGAGAAAAAATAAGGTTAAATTTGAATAATAACAGCTGATAAGTCTGCATGACCTAATGAGTAAGGCAGCTGTGTCATGTTAAATGAATGAAAGAATTATTTTATTTTTTTATCTCTGATCTATATGTTTATGTATACATATTTAAACATTACAACATCTATCAGAGAAATGAAATTTAAATTTTTATTATTGCATTATTCTAAAATTTTAACATATCAGCAGATAGCTATTAATGTCAACAACTGAGCACAAATAGTTATTAATGAAATAAAATTAGTAATTAATGCATAATATTATCCATAACTACATGTACAAGAATATCATTTTTGATAAGGTAAAAAAAATTCCTTTTTCCACACTATCGCTATTTGTGCTGTTACAATGCTTATTACCTAAACAACAATAATACTGAATAAATCTTTTTTTTAAACATTAAAGTATATCACATCTCCCTAATAGCTGTCATGATCTGTTAATAATAAGGTGATTTCATTTCCTTATTTGATAGTAGTTTATTCAAAATCAAAAGTGAGATTCACTTTCTACTTATCGTCATCAAGTGACTTTTATTTCTGACTTTGTGGCACTCAATAGAAACGTTTGTTTGAACAGAGTTTCCTTTTTAGTTCTTTTCAAACTGAAGATTGCAGACTTCCTCTAAGTTCTATTTGTAAGGAAAAGTCCAACCAACTGGACATTTGGAATAGAACTTCATTATGATTATCTCTTGGAATATTGCCAGAATGTCATTAGCTGCAATTCTGGCAGACATCTTAGTCATTCAAAGTGAAATCACTGATTTCTTCTCCACTTTATTTGAGCCAATCAAAGCAGCTCTTCGATAGTTGGCAACCAGTATTGGTTGAAATTGTTAACAAAAGTTTTTTTTTTCTTTCCTTTGGCAAGGTTTAATTTTACTTGGATATTTTTTATTTTTTTTAGTTCTAAGTTCTAGAAAATGTGGGAAAGTCGCCATTACAGCGAAGTACCACTAGTAGCAGATTGTTTTGTAAAGTAAGAGAGTTAAGAGAAAGGAATAGCCTCAGCATTTAATGCCTGCAAAATGCTTACACATCTGTGCAATCTTTTTTTATGAAAACTGACCATTTTGGAGATTACACTTTTTTCTTTTTTTTTTTTTTTTGTGTTTTCTCCTCTCTCTCTCTCTATCTTTCTCCTCTCTATCTTTCTCCTCTCTCTCTATCTTTCTCCTCTCTCTCTATCTTTCTCCTCTCTCTCTATCTTTCTCCTCTCTCTCTATCTTTCTCCTCTCTCTCTCTCTTTCTCCTCTCTCTCTCTCTTTCTCCTCTCTCTCTCTCTTTCTCCTCTCTCTCTCTCTTTCTCCTCTCTCTCTCTCTTTCTCCTCTCTCTCTCTCTTTCTCCTCTCTCTCTCTCTTTCTCCTCTCTCTCTCTCTTTCTCCTCTCTCTCTCTCTTTCTCCTCTCTCTCTCTCTTTCTCCTCTCTCTCTCTCTTTCTCCTCTCTCTCTCTCTTTCTCCTCTCTCTCTCTCTTTCTCCTCTCTCTCTCTCTTTCTCCTCTCTCTCTCTCTTTCTCCTCTCTCTCTCTTTCTCCTCTCTCTCTCTCTTTCTCCTCTCTCTCTCTCTTTCTCCTCTCTCTCTCTCTTTCTCCTCTCTCTCTCTCTTTCTCCTCTCTCTCTCTCTTTCTCCTCTCTCTCTCTCTTTCTCCTCTCTCTCTCTCTTTCTCCTCTCTCTCTCTCTTTCTCCTCTCTCTCTCTCTTTCTCCTCTCTCTCTCTCTCTTTCTCCTCTCTCTCTCTCTTTCTCCTCTCTCTCTCTCTCTCCTCTCTCTCTCTCTCTCCTCTCTCTCTCTCTCTCCTCTCTCTCTCTTTCTCCTCTCTCTCTCTTTCTCCTCTCTCTCTCTTTCTCCTCTCTCTCTCTCCTCTCTCTCTCTCTCTTTCTCCCCTCTCTCTCTTTCTCCCCTCTCTCTCTTTCTCTCCTCCCTCTCTCTTCTCTTTCCCTCTCCTCTCTCTCTCCCTCCTCTCTCTCCTCTCTCTCTCCCTCCTCTCTCTCCTCTCTCTCTCCCTCCTCTCTCTCTTTCTTTTCTATTCATTAGAATCACAGGGTGTTATGCTCATTAACAAGGTCTTTATTTAAAATAAATTTAAAATTATAATTTCAAGTCAATCAATTTTATTTAATTTATTTACCTTAATATTGTTCTCATTCTTGTTGTAATCACATTTCGGACATTGTGTCTCCTGGCCTTCATCAGGTTTATATTGATTTGACTAACCTACAGGGAATTCTAAACTGAACCCTTTATTCAATACATTAGGGTAGACTGTTCTCTTTCCACTGCCCATGTCTAGGGATATCTTGTCAATGAATTTTGTATTAATTTTTATGATCTAAAGTTTTTTATAACAATGTATTTAATCAGACCTGTTATCAGAGTACTTTCAATGGGTGGGGATGGTGGTGAGTAAGAATTTCTGCATGAAGGGGCAAATAGTTTTCTGGAAGAAGAGCAGCTCTCATCTGGTAATGAACCTGGATTTAATAGAAAAAAATGTAAATTCTACCAATTTTGATATACTGTTTTCTAAATGGCCTTCTCATCCGAAATTGATCACATTAAGTGATTTCTACTGTAAAGCTGCTAATACTGCTATTGCTACTGATGATAAACTACATCTGGCAGCAAGGCCTCTAATTGGGAGCTTTTGAGGAGTATGGAACCACCTCTTAATTGCTGTTGTTCCCAGGTTCGTCCTGACCTGAGGTGGTAGCAACTGTTAGGGTCCCAGCTAGGGGCAAATAGTGAACGCCCAAACTATGAAAGTATAAAAATATATTTTTATAGTAAAAATACCATTAATACATTTTCATGGCAAAAAAATTACCAGCAGTACATTTTTGTAAATGAAATTACTAATGCTTCCAGGAAAATTAAATTTTGGTATTAAATTAAGGAGTTGATTTGACTCTAGACAAACTACTACTACTATTAATAATAATAATAATAATCATTTATGAAGAAGTTGTTTTGTAAGAATTAATTTTATAAAAATAATTATAAATTGTTCCAATCTTTACATCCTGTTTTTTTTTTTTTTTTAATCATTTTACCCCAAGCAAGGCAATAATGTCACTAAGATGCAAGGGGATACTGGGAGTGAAAGAGAATGAGAAGATTTTAGTGAGGCAAAAGGAAAATAAAAGAAGTCTTTAGGAAGACAGAAGATTGCAATTGACATGACATTTAAATTTTTGAAAATTGTAAGTAGCAATTGCATATGAGCACTGGTAAAAAATGGTTGCTGAAGACATTAAGTTTATAATACTCAGAAATTTATACACAGATATTCTCAAGGAACCATGGCACAGTGGATAAAGGCATTAGCTAGATCCAGTGACATGACCCAAAGAGTGAGAGTTCAATAGAGAGTTAAGGCAGTGGAGAACTTGGAAAGGGGAATTAAAAGGAGATAACTGATAACTGTCATCCATTAAACATGGCATGTGGAACTAGAACAGTCTACCCTAATGAGTGAAATAAAAGGTTCAGTTCGACATTCCAACCACCTGAAGAAGGCCGGAACGTACAACAGCCGAAACGTAATAAATATGGTGACAAAGATGAGGACAATAGTCTGAATAATGTAAATAGTGTGTAAATATATATATATATATATATATATATATATATACACATTTTACTGAATACAACAGACAAGGTGCTCTGATTTATTTTTTTTTATACAATTTCTCATGTGATCTAATAATTTTTGGCTATACATTTAGCCATTTTCAAGGATAAAATATTTTAACTGTTAAATAAATAGTTTGTTGCTTCAAAACAAAGTCAAGATATTGTGTCCATTTTCAAAGTTAATATCATTAATTGTCGTTCTTTTTTTTTTTTTTTTTTTTTTTTTTTTTGCTTTAATTAATAAGGCTTCCATTATTTTTATTCTTTTTTGGGATGTAGATGATGCTATTATAGTTGTGTTGTCAACAAGTATGTTACAAATAGTGTCTGGTAGGTCTCCATGAATATTTAAATGAGATCTAATTGAGCTATGGTCAGAAAGTTGTAGAGAGAGTCTTTGTGTCAAACATGTTGTAGTGTGGCCAATATAATTATTTATGAATTTTGATTCATTAGGAATACAATTCCTTATATATATATATATATATATATATAAATTTCCTAGAAATATTTCTGAAGATAAGACAAATTGGTTTAAAAATGACT
>OZ010609.1:76064537-76104537 GCA_963932145.1 Acanthosepion lycidas | reverse complement strand
TTTTTTTTTTACTTTGTAGTTAATAAATTATTTGCATCTGGACTATTGTCCCTGTTTTTGTTATCACAACATTTGTTGTGATAACATAGGCAGGTTGTTATGCTCTTTGTCAATCCGAGTAACCTTTGTTAATAACAAAGATGAGGATAATTCCTCATTCTTTAAGTCTTTGTCCATCCGAGTAACCTTCAGCAACAATGTACATTCACAGATTAAATAAACCATTCAGTTTGAAATTCTCTGAAGGTTACCCAGATGGCCAAACACCATGTGTTAATAACAACAAACATGAGGATAATAGTTCAGATGTAAATTATAATTCCTCATTCCAGAAATTCAAACAGAAATAAATAAATTACTGACAAGATGAAACAAGTTTTGATTATAAGTTGAACATCAAACAAATTAAATTTTAATTAATGACAATTTTTTTCAGACTAAGTAAAAAAAAGTGTCCTGAACTGTTATGTAATATCAGTCCTCCTATATGGCAGTGAATTCTGAACAATCCCCTCGCAGATGAAGACTTCAGGCATCAGAAATGTGGTTCTACAGAAGGATGCTGAGAATGGACTGAACATGCGAGCAATGATAAAGTTTTAGAGAAAAATGGAAACAAGATACTTAGAATTAGAAAACATCAGTTGAAATTTTTTTAGCTCATAATGAGAAAAGAGGGATTAGAAAATTTGATACTCACAGGATATTGAAGGCAAGAGGAACAGAGGAAGACTGCATAACCTACCTAATAAGCTTTTGTAAATGCTTGGTAGAATAGGGATTAGGAGAGATAGCAATGAGACAATTTACTACAAAGAACAGGAAATTGTGGAGAGCCATGATCATCAACATACTGAAGGAGGGAAAGAGCACATGGAAGAACGATGGCGATGAGATTGTGTTGCCAGAACAAGGATTAGAAGAGGTAGCAAAAAGACAAAATTATTAAGAACTACAAAGAACAGGAAAATGTGGAGAGCCATGATCACTTATCTCCTGAGGGACACAGCACATAGAAGAATAATAAAAACAAGCTTGAGTAAATGGATGGTGGAACAAGGTTTAGGAGAGATAACAAAAAGATAAAATTTCTTAAGAGCTACAAAGGACAGGAAATTGTGGAGAGCCATGATTGCCTACATCCTGAAGAGACATGGCACATAGAAGAAGAAGAAGAAGAAGAATAACGAGCTTGTGTGAATGGATGGTAGAACAAGAGCTACAAAGGAGAGGAGATTGTGGAGAGTCATGATCACCATTGTCCTGACATGGCACATAGAAGAAGAGGAAAAATTAATAGACTCGCCTTATAATTTACATTTTCTAAAACAGTTTGAACCTGGAAATTAGAGAGAGAGAGAGAGAGAGAGAGAGAGAGAGAGAGAGCGAGAGAGAGCGAACGAGAACGAACTTTCCTAAGTTAGCAAGCTGTTAGACATGTGCAAGTGAAAATTAACCTGGCTCCAACAAGAGAGATGCCAATTGAAACGATAGAAATAACAACAAATTGCTTTCATGAAGGAAATTCCAACAGAGAGTAGCAAAAGGTATCGGCCGTTTCCATTGAGTGCAAAACAAAATGAGGCCTGTGTGTGTTGCATAACTGACCCATGTAAAAAGTGAAATTGCTATGCCAAATTCAAACAGAATATGTTTTTCTTACATTTGCTTATAATTGGCCAGGGAGAAGGCATGAATCCATCTTGAAATACTGATTCTTATACTATCACTAAAGTTAAGTAACATCAAACCTGGTTAATACCTAGATGGGTTACTGCAACTCCACTGCCTTAAACAGGTATTGAACTCGCACTCTTTGGGTCCTGTCACTGGATCTAACTAACGCCTTTATCCACTGTGCCATGTGTCCTTGAGAACTTGGAGAGGGGAATTAACAGGAGATAACTGACATCCATTAAACATGGCCCGTGGAACTAGAACAGTCTACTCCAGTGAGCGAAATAAATGGTTCAGTTCGACATTCCAACCACCTTAAGAAGACCGAAGCATACAACAGCTGAAACGTTGTAATAAATACAGCGACAGAAATGAGGACAATAGTCTGAATAATGTAAATAGTGTAAGTAAAACCAATGTGTCAAAGAATTGATTACCATAAAAACTCAAGGAGTGACCACCACCATTTTCTCAATCAGATGTGGTTGTCTGGTAATTGCACCACAGAGAAACCTAACCAGTTTCCTACACATATCTGGGTTGAAAACCAGGGATATTCATTCATGCATAACATGTCTTAATCAATTAGACCAGGCAGGGCCCATCCTTCTTCAGGTCAAACCACAACTGATGACCTCCCACTTAAAAGCTCATCTTGGTCATAGACCAAAGAGGAACCACAAAGTACAAATTGTGATTTTTTTTTTTTTTTTTTTTTCTTCTTTAAACTTTGAGTAATAGCCTATTTTCCCCTTTATTTGGTCTGGAAAAAATGCCATTAATTTAATCTAATTTGTTTGAGATATGTTACAAAACATTCAACAGAACTTATCTTGTCTCCTATTTGTGATTAGTTTATTTAATATGAAATAAAACCCTGTCTGAACATCTTCTAAATGTGGTGGCTTCATAATTTTTGCCAGGGTTTGTATATATTAATGTCCCTGTCACTGCTAAAGACAAATGGTATCAACTCAACTCCCAAAGGGCACCCAGGAATCACTCCTGCAGACAATGAAAAAAAAACCCCACAAAGCATATATGACAGGGGTGGATTGCTTGACATAAGAGCCACATATGATGAAGTTCAGATGTTTGAGAGCCGCAAGACATGAAGAAAAGTTATACATACATTTTAGTGACATACATATTACATTAATCTTGTGTTTTAATCCAATCAGGTCTAGTAAATAATTATAAAGCTTTAAATTTTTCTTATTTCCTTTTTATATTAACTGTGATGAAAAAAGGAGCTCAGCCAATATATTTCCATAAGCCGTGTATTAAAGGTCAAAGAGCTGCATGTGGCTCACAAGCTGCGGTTTGGCCACCCCAGATATATAATTTATTTTATTTCTCACATAATAGTAATCTGGACCAAGTTTTTGAGTGACTGGTTTCATCCTTTTAGGATTTCATCAGATTAAAGTGATGTTTATGTTGATATAATTTTTTGTGAGGGCAACAAACAGTCAATGTCAACGAATACTTGTCACTTTCATGATGCTCATTGTAGTAGAGACTTTGTAATTGCAGATACAACTATAGTAACACCATTGAACAATACTGGTGTCAGATGCCTTCAAATAACACTTGCACTAATAGTACTTGCTTAGTAATACTCACTTGAATAGTAACCACCGAATAGTAATCCATATAGTGATTAGTATAGTAATAGAGGATAGTGTAGAAATGGTGATCTGTATAGTGATAGAGAATAGTGTAGAAATGGTGATCCGTATAGTAATAGAGGATAGAGTAGAAATGGTGATCATTTAGACACCACACTAATTCCTATATCTACATTTCCTTTACTATCATGTGATCTACTTATCCATTGGGATTGCCTACGTTTGCTCACTAGTGATCTATGTTCCAACTCCAGTGTTGGCAGTGACACTTTATTCCTATACAACACAATTATACATGCATATGAAGGAGAGGAGCACTGAAATTTTAAATTTAATTTTTTTATGTCTTTTAGCTTTATAGTCAATCTGATTTCATTTAGCTTAACAAAGCAAAATATATTATTCTACCCTCAAACTCTATCACAACTACAATTAGAAAGAATTTATCTCAGCTTAGCATAAAACATTTTACAACTAAAGCAATAAAAGACTTAATACAAAACAAAATAATAAGCAAAAATTTGAAATTTATCTACCACCTGTAATAATTGCCACAAGAAATACGTCTGAGAAACCTCAAGGAATTTAAATAAAAGATTAGATGGACACAAAAGGGATCTATTACAAAACAACACATTAAACACATCAGTTACTCACTGTAAGAGACTGATAACTATTTTTGATTTTAAAAATTCTACTCTAACTGAAAGAGAAAATAATTTAGTAAGACAAAAATGTATCAAAAGTACTTTCATCACCAGATCACCCACAGTAAATTTATATCGTTTCTTGCAACATTTCACCTTTCATGACAGGTCTTCTGTTATCCTAATGTGGGATAATGAAAGTGATAAAAACATAAACTAAATGAAATTGGCTAGACTATAAATTTCAGTGTCTCCTCTCCTTCATGCATATATGCATAGTCATATCAGCATAAGCATCACTTAAATCTGAAGTCCTAAAGGACAAAATGTGTCACACAAACTTTACACTTTTTTATAAATTTTTCCTAAAACACACACACAAAACAGTAGTATACAGTGTTTTTACTGTTTTTTATTGAATTGGGTGTAGCTCTGCATGTGTCTTTGAGCACATGTACATTTTTTGGTACATTAGTTTTTCTGGCCTTTTAACATATTTTGTGTTATATACACACACACACACACGTATATACATTGAAGTCAAAACCCAGAGGCAACAGTCTATTTCATGCTAAATGCAATCGTCAGGCCATGATTGCGTTTAGCATGAAAGAGACGTCACCTTTGGGTGTTGACGTCCATGTCAACTTTTATATTTGGATGCAATCTATCCCTGATATTGAGCATTTTAACCCAAACATATAACATACCATAAAACTATATTTTATCATATATATATATATATATATATATATAATTTTTCTGTATTTAGGCAGCAAATTCTCTTTTAGGCATGTCTGATTGAATAAATTACAAACATTATGTCTGCTTATTTTTACCATAATTCTTTCATATTCACGAATATATAGAGAAATATTTGTGAATAAGAAAGGATTACAATAAAAACAAGCAGACAATGTTTATAATGTATTTAAGCTGACACACACGCATATATTAACTTTCACCCAAGACCAATTCATCGTAAAGGCTTACTGAATGAGGTTTTAGGAGTGGGGGGGGGGCAAGATGTATAGTTTCTGGGGAGGGATGTGTAGGGACAATAATGGTTAATCCTAGACTTGAAGAGGTTAAGATTGGGGAAGCATCCTCTTGGGAGTCTGTTCCACAAAGTAGCAGTTCTTGCAAAGAAACTGTTTGAATGGAATGGGGATAATTTGTCAGTGTAGATGGTGCGAATGGTCTTAACTGTGAAGGTCAGAACAAATGGGACTAAGGAATGTAGCTTTGTAAGAACTATTACCATGGAAATAGCATCAGAGTAGCGAGAGGTTTGTGATATTTTGTCTGTAGAGAAAGGGGTTGTAGGGTGAAAAATAGAGCAGTCAGCCTATCCCTGCCTGCACCTGCAAGAACTGCAGAAACAGAAAAGAATCAAGACTTCAGCCAAATAATAAGAAATTGTATAAAAGAAAAATAAATTTTTAAAAATATTAAAGATAACTTCAGAAAATAATTTGGTTAAATACCAGGCCCTAAAAAAAAAAAAATTGATTTATTTCTGCTTCATTGATGATCCCAATTTTGAAGATTCACATAACAGAGGCTGGGAAGTTGACTGGGAGATGATCACTTTTGGTTATCAGATATAATTAGATTTTTTTTTTTTTTTTTTTCTTTTTTTTCAGATATTCATTCTTGGTGTCATTTTTCAGATGTTCATTTATTTAATAGTTTCTTGGTATCATTGGGGAGTAGAGTAGTGAGAGGTTGTTTGCGACATTTCATCTGTAGAGAAAGGGGTCGTAGGTTGGAAAATAGAGCAGTCGGCCTATATATCCATGCCTACACCTGCAAGAATAACACAAACAGAAAAGAATCAAAACTTCAGCTAAATAATAAGAAATTGTATAATGAAAAAATAAAATCAACTGACACTGTGATAAGAGTAATTATTAAAGTGAGATTTTGCTTCTATTTTAAAGTCATTCATTGCAAAATGTTTGGGAGAGTTTCCAAATTCTGAAAGCCCAAAGTATGATTATGCTACTGTAATTTTGTAAACTATATCATCACAGATCTACCTTCATTGCCATGATTAACACTTACAACCAACTGAAAAAAAAACAAAGTCAAATATCATTTCCTATATTGGCCAATGCTTAAGTGAACGTGTCAGTCTTGAATCTTATCTCGGTTGGTTACGCTAGTTTTGAGTTTATATTAACTTTTTGTACCAAATTGGATATTGTTAAATCAATCCATCTTACTACTAATGAAACTTGAAGGGTAAAGGGACATGGTCATGATTTGTCTGGGCGTACTAATGACGGTTGGAGGGGTCTTAGCTGTGAAGGTCAGAACTAGTGAATCTAATACATCAGAATGTTTGCCATGGAAATAGCAATAGAGTAACAAGTGGCTTCCAACATTTCATGAGGATAGGGTTTCTGTCTATATTTCTGAGAAGAGGTATTATGTACACTATTTACATTGACTATTGTCCTCATCTTTGTCGCCATATTAATTACAATGTTTCAGTCATTGCATGCTCCGGCCTTTTTCAGGTGGTTGGAATGTTGAACTGAACCCTTTATTTCACTCACTTAAGGACACATGGCACAGTGGATAAAGGTGTTAGTTAGATCCGGTGACAGGACCCAAAGAGTATGAGTTCAATACCCGGTTAAGGCAGTGGAGAACTTGGAGAGGGAAATTAACAGGAGATAACTGATAACTGACATCCATTAAACATGGCATGTGGAAATAAAACAGTCTACCCCAGTAAGCGAAATAAAGGGTTCAGTTCGACATTCCAACCACCTGAAGAAGGCAGGAGCGTACAATGGCCGAAACGTAATAAATATGGTGACAAAGATGAGGACAATATTCTAAATAATGTAAATAGTGAGGATAGGGTTATAGAGTGGAAATATAATTCATCATAGTAGATCGTTCTGAACTGTATCAAGGCAACTTGTTTCACTTTTATATTCTCTGCCACAATTGCAAGGGATAGAATATATGCAATTCTTCATCATGCCCTTCCCAGTGTTAAGCTTTACTTATTTACTTTTAGAAAAATTCATTGAAGTATGTTAATGTTTTTCTGGGTCTTTGATCATTCTGTCTGGGTGGTCAGCTTTAATTCTTCTGTTTGTGCATATTGTAAAATCCCGTAAAATTGTTACAGGTCCCGCTTTGTAACTCGGTCTAGGTGGTATTCATGGACCTGATTACAAACATTATTATTATTATTATTATTATTGCTGCTGCTCCTACATTGTTTGCAGTTGTAAGGAACTCTCATTACCAGATGATTATGAAATCTTAATCTGGCACAAGAACACAGTTGGTCATCTAGAAAGCATTTTTTAATACTAAAGTTCATCCAATACAAGAAGGTAGGTTATGTTGAATGAGATTGTGTCGTAGGAAGTGAATATTATGAGGATAAGAAGAATAGATAATAATTGACCCTTGAAGAGATTGTAGTGTTTAGGAAAGCACTCATGTGGGAGTTTGTTCCATAAAGTAGCAATTCTTGAGAAAAAGCTGAGTGGAACTTCCCCCTTAGATTTAAAACATACAGAAAATGAGGGTGATTTGATTTGATGAAAGTGACATAATGTCTCTTTGCTGTAAAGGTCTGAACTGGTAGAACTAAAGAATGGAGCTCATCTAAACATTTGCCATGGAAATATAGTGACAGGCTTGCAATGTTGCTTATTTGGGAAAGAGGTTGCAAATTGGAGAATAAGTCTTCCCCCACAAAAAAAAAGCACTCTTATCTGCTTAGACTAGTCTGTTACAAGGCCGAATAGTGGGAAATCGATATGGGAAGATTGTGCTGCGCCAGTCTTTCAGTTGGTGCGAACCTGTTTATTTTGTAAATCAACATTCAAATTACTAGCATTTATTAATTAATTTTTCTGTTATTTATCTGTAGCAGAATATGTCTCACCTTTTGGAAAAGACACAACTATCTCAACCACCAAACCATAATTACATTTCGTTTAGATGTTTCTGCTTTTATAAGGAAGTCTTTTTACAGCAGGCATTCTAAGACCTCATTAAGTTTATCTGATTTTTTCCTGTCTTCTATAAACTTACCTACAAGGTTGAGATAGAATTGTCTTTATTTAGAATTGGTTGGGAAGGGGGATGGAATGAGAATAGGTTTGTGGGTTGGGAATGAAGATTCTTAACAATGGGGGGGGGGTTGTTTTCTGAATGGCTTCGTTTGGTTTCCTGTCTTGTTGTTCTGTAAGAGAATTGTGTCTTTTGTTTCTTGACGCTTACAAAGAATTGAAAATGACCTGAATTAATCACCTCGACATTGACTAAAACAACCTGGAAAATTCGGTAGACATTCCAAAGATAAGATTGTTTGTTTCCTCTCAGGAATTTCCTTACTTTATGGATCATGTCAGGTTCTTAATTTTTTTATTTTCCTAATTTGTCAGTTTTATAGTTTCATGGTCGGTAAAAATTAAATTTTCAAACAATTGAAATCACTTGTAAATTATTCAGTTTGGGTAAAACCAGTCTTGGATCCTTGAGGTAATTTGTTTTTACAGTTACGTTTAATTGGGATCGCCCATCTCCTCTCCAAGTATATTGTTGGGATACTATGTTGGGTTCTACATGGTGCTAATAAAATAAAAATGCTAGCAAATAATATGCATCAACCTATACAATGTGCAGTAGATAAAACTCCCCTTATATACCCCCCCCCACATAATGGTAAGACACCATTGTCACCAATGTTTTACTATTATATAGGAGCTATGCATGTAAGGTATCTCTATATTGCACACACACACATATGTATGTATGTATGTGTGTGTGTGTGTGTATATATATATATATAAAATGTCTGTGTGTGAGATATATCTCATATATATATATATATGTGTGTGTGTGTGTGTGGCATATCTGGGATGTATACGTGTGTGTGTGAGTTATCTCTGGGATTTATATATATATGTGTGTGCGTGTGTGTAGGAGGTATTTCTGGTGTGTGTGTGTGTGTGTATATATATATATATATATATATATTTATGTACGTATATCTTTCTGGGATTTAAATATGTATGCATGTGCAATTTATCTCTGGTATCTGTGTGTGAGCACATGTGAGGTATCACTGGGATGTATATGTGTGATGTATTTCTTCCCCATCCTGTATAATTGAACGTATATCAAATTGAACAGAACTTCTGTTCATATCTTCTGTGTGTTTCATATTTGAGTACATTTTACAGATTTTAGCCTTTCATTCATAATTTTTCTTTCTGCTGATCATCTCATACTTTATTAATAACCTCTGTATATCAGATTTCTATTCAAATATTTCGAAAACCTGTGTAGACATTTATTTATTGAATATTTTTACTGACATTTTAATAATTATCACTCTAGTCTTCAATTGAGCACTTTATTCACAAGGAATTGTCCAGTTTGATATATACTGAGTGTAACAGCAAAGTTGTTAGATTAAGCTTTGAATCATTGTATCTCAGAAATGATTAAAGATATCTTACTGGAATTTTCCGAGGTTTTTATAGCACTATTGGACTCTACTTTGAACAACGAGAATGTATTTAGCTCTAAATGATGATACCTCTTGCTGTTGTGACCTCCTGATCCAGTTTTCCACTTTACTGTTCCTTCCTTTTCAACCTTACTCACCGTTCTCTCGATGGATTTTGAATAGACTTTGAAGATGGAAGCCAGAATATGAATGGTGGTACCATTAGTAAAAGCCTGAATAATCTTTTTCCTCTCACTATTGCTGAGTTGAGAAGACACATTGGGGCTGATACAAAATGATTTTAACCGGTTTTCTTTCTAGCTGCATAACTCAAATGGTTTTTCAGTGATTTTTATAGCAAACGGTGTCAAGATGGCTAAACATCTTATCTGAAAACCTAGAAAAAAGAAACTCAATTACTTTAGTTGCTTTTTAGATATTAAATGTTTTGTGGGATGGACAATTATCCTGTGCTGTTACATGATTTGGACAATTTTGCTGTTACACTTGGTATGTTAGAGTATATAATTTTGCATATATTGCTAGTATTAGTAGATAGAATCTTTTTCTTATATATACACACATATACAAGAATTTTGTCGGACCTGAGGATGGATATTTTAAGATAGTGCTCAATACACAATAACATATATTAACTTCACTGTTAACATGACACCCTTGGTTTCAACCTTACGGTCTCATCAAGCATTTCTGGTAAATTTACCAAAAACCAACTGATGAGACTATGTTTGAAACCCAGCTTGTGTTAACTGAAGTTTTCAATCTTGTTTTATATATATATACACACACACACACACACTATATATATATATATATATATACATACATATATAATTTTTTTTATTATAAGTTAATAGACTTAAAATATGGTTTTTCGCTACACAGTTCTAACCATGTTTCAAAAATGGAAGCTAAAAGCCCCTAATTTAATTTTGTACTTAAATTAAAGACATCACTTTCATTTCATCCTCAAGCGAATAATTAGGGGCTTTTAGCTTCCATTTTTGAAACATGGTTAGAACTGTGTAGCGAAAAACCATATTTTAAGTCTATTAACTTATAATATTAATGCTCTGTAAATTTACATTGAGCACTATTTTGTAAAAATAAAAATATCTATAAGAACACCGGATTATATATCTTACTGTTCTTTCTTTTTATTAATATACATACATACATATCTATATATATATATATACATATATATATATATATATATATAATGGTTGCAAATGGTATTTGTTACTTAGGAAGATATTTCTGCAAAACAGCAAAGTGGTAGATTCTTCCTTTCTTTTACTATGTGAAAGTGCTTTCGGCCATACTTTTAGCCATTTTCAAGAATTAATTTTATTTTACTTTTAACTGATTATATGGATTGTTTTATGTTCACCTAAAAATAAAATAAATTTCATTCTTGATAATTAAATTAAAACCAACACTTTACAAAATTAATTATGAATATAGTGCAAATATTCTGAAATGCTTATAGTATATAGTTCTTTAGAAATATCTACGTTAAAACTAAACAGTTTTTTTTAAAAAAAAACAAGTATTACCTATCAAGTCTTAAGAATAAATGTAAGGGGAGGTAACTTATCCTTCCTTAAGGAAAAATTTCAGAAATCACCATTTGTGACTTTGTGCATGACTGGAATCGTTAACCGTTTAACCACAAAGACAAAAAAAAAAAAAAAATATTTCCTTTTGACACACAAATAATTGTCCAGGCCATCATAACCCTGAGGATGATATTGTAAATATACTGAAAGGACATTGAAAAATAAAATGAATAAATACAAACATGGTACCTTACTTGCACTCTTTAAGCATGAAACAACTAAGTCTAAATTGTTTAATTATATATATATATATATATATATATATATATATATATATATATATAGTGTTGGTATAGATGGAATAAAATTCTGAACATCAAAAACACTATTTTTAAAAAAGTGCTCAATACAAAGTAGACCGATTTAATATTTATTTAAAAATTATAATGTTATAACATCACTACAACAAATAACCATTTTGTTTCAACACTTCTTGTGTCTTGTCAAGTGATGATGTTGATTGCAAAATAAAGTTTTTTTAAAAAATTCAAAACCAATCAAACTCCCTCAGTAGGGGAAACATTGTTGCGTAACCTATGATGACCAATCAGAATACTAGTATATAGTAATTCCAAAAAACGTGACAATATACCAAAAGTGCAATCTATTAGTGCATTAAAGTTAAGATTAGATTAAATTAGAAATCGGTATAACTAGTTTTAATATCACAGTAAAATTACAAATTTCAAATTCTAAATTTAACTGAGCATTAAGTTTAAAATATTACAAAATTATTCAGAAATGCAATGAGGTGGGGAGGGGGATATATATTTTGTTATTGTTCTTAATGAAGTTCTAATTTATCTGTTAACTTTGACGCTGATGTAAGAAGTACCTACAATTGGTATATATTAGATACAAGAAAGTCTGAATTCAGATGAGAAGCTGGATAGGGAGAGAGACTTGACAAATGACATGAAAAACACATTCACATCCTAATGCACAAACACGTAAATATAATTGAATATATAAACACGCAAAAATACAAATGACACAGGAAGAAGAAAAAAACAAAAAGGGGAAAAATTCAAAAAAATAAGGAATAAAAAGAGAAAGGAAACAGTCAAACTTATATATATATATATATATATATATATATATATATATATTTATTATGCACTATTACATTAGAACATGTACATACCCACGTAATGTAACAGTGAATAATAAATAAATATTTATTGCTCTACTTTTGTATTGTTTTAAATTAATGTTTTGAATGCTGAAATCTTACTCTTAATTCTTTTACATTTGGAGATATATACTGGGTGTCCATAAAGTTCGTGTGCACTTTAAAGTTATAAATTATTTGAAGTGCACACGAACTTTACGGACACCCTACATACATACACACACACATATATATATATATATATATATATATATATATATATATATATATATAATATCTCAGAGTTAACCTGTAGAAAAAAAACAATATTTATAAATGTAAAAGACAATAGGAAAACTGTAATAGCAACCAATGCGTTTTGTCCAATGTGGACTTTTTCAAGGAAAAAACAAATTTATTAAACAAAGTAACTAATAATAGAAAAACAAAATGTCCTTAACAACTGGAAGGATTTAGAGAATGCTATTTTCATACTGTTAACTGAAAATTATATCGATTACTGTCACATGTGGAGATATTGTCTTTATTGTGTTGACAGATTCAACCATTTTCATTTTCTACACACAAAAACGACCTGATCAGTTTCTACTCAAACCACTCTTCTAAAATTAAATCTAGAATTATTATAGGTTTCTACCTCAGAGCATTAAGAATCTGCAATCCCCAATGTTTACTTAAAGAAACATACATAGAAAATACATTCAAAAACCTACAATAGCCATATCATTTCATCCACAACACTAGAAGAAAGGCGTTTTGTTTCAGTTGTATATTTTATACAACCGAAACAAAACTAATAACATAATCTGCAATAGTAAATCACATGAAAATAGATACATAATACTACCAACCAACTCTGTCATGTCCACTATCCAGAATAACCTATCCCATCTAAATAATCTTAAAATAGTCACAAACACTTCCAAAACCATTATGGATATACTCAGATCCTCAAACATTAATAGCAATATTTCTGAAGCAGGCATTTATAAAATAAATTGCCAAAACTGTTCCTTCCAATATATTAGAGAAACAAGTAGAAATTTAAAAAACGCATTTATGAGTACAAAAATGACCTCACTAAAAACAACTTAGCTAATGCACTAGTCATACATAGAAATAAATTCGACCACAATTTTGATTTTAAAAATGCTACACTCATAAAAAAAGAAAATAACTCATTCAGAAGGTAAATCCTCAAGAGTGCCACCATTGAATATTATCCAAATATTAATCTACGCCCAGACTTTTTCCCTATTTCACCTTTCTTAACAGAATTACTACTCTCATAAGAAAATGTACACAACAGTATCAAGAAATGAAAAGAAAATGGTTGAATCTGTCAACACAACAATAAAAACAATATCTCCACATGTGACAGTACTTGAAGTAATTTTCAGTTAACAGTATGAAAATAGCATTCTCTAAATCCTTCCAGTTGTTAAGGACATTTTGTTTTGTTATTATTAGTTACTTTCTTTAATAAATTCATTTCGTTTTTGCCTTGAAAAGTCCACATTGGATGAAACGCATCGGCAACTATTACAGTTTTCCTATTGTCTTTTACATTTATAAATATATATATATATATATTAGTTTCTCATTGGCCATGATAGATATTCTTGTGATTTCCTGTATTCTGAAATTAAATATTGTCATAATTCTGTAAATTACATTTACTAATATCCTCATTATTGTTTTATTTATTACATTATTTGTTGTTCAACGTGTATTTGAAACATAAAGGTCAACAAAGATGTGGATATTAGTCTTGTTAAGTCATGGATTGATACAAATGAAAGTCTGCAGCTCAAGGAGTCAAATTTTGATTTTATAGTTTTCAATCTACAATATTTGGTCTTAGGTATTCATATGTGACCCTGAATTAAGTGCATTGACAAGGAAGGAAATCGTGTGAAATAAATGCCTTTTTTTATCATTAGCTGTAAATTTATATAGGCACACATATACTACCCATACATCCACCCACCTACCAAAAGGTGTAGGTTTCTTGTTGACCTGGAAAGTCTGTGTTGTTCCAATCAATTGTTAATGTCCTTCAAACATAATTATACTTGAGAATGAGGAAGCTATCATATCATATTATGTTATATATATATATCAATGACAAATTGGGAAAAATTTTTGTGACACATCAAAAAAATTTTTTCCCCAATTTGTCATACTATTTTTCTAATTGGGAGGTTTTGAAGAGCATGGAACCACCTTTTAATTGCTGTTGTTCCTAGATCCACAATGACCTGGGGTGGTAGCACCCGTTAGGGTCCCAACTATGGGCAAACTGGGGTCAAAACACTATGAAAGTATAAAAATACATTTTTATCATAAAATGCTAGCAATACATTTTTGAAAAAAAAAAAAAAAAAAATTATTACCAGCAATACATTTGACACTTGATTTTTTTTTTTTTTTTTTTTTTTTTTTAAACCCTCTTTACAAAAATACGTCAATGAAACCTGATCTACAAACTGATTTCTTACAAAGAATATATATTTTATTCATACGAATCTAACCTAAAAATCTTGTTGGCATTAAATAACCCATTGAGGTTGATATGCCGTAAAACAAAATAAACCAAACTATATATATATATTCCATGTAGGATACAGGTTCAATTCCTGTTGGAAGACCCATATTTTCTATGAAAATTTCTTGGACATTCAGAACGGTAAATGTTGTTAATACTGTTTATTATAAACAGAACATTTACTTAAATATTTGTATCTATAAAAATAATGTATAAACAGAAAATATATTAAAATAATTGTCAGACTTTGTCCATTTTATAATATATATATATATCATCTCAAAATATGATCAAAATATAGTTTTATGATATGTTATATTTTAGAGTAAAAGTGTTCAATATTAGTAATAGAAAAAAAGCAAATGTCAAATTGGAGACTGAGGTCAACACTAAGCTGTGACAGTCTGTTTCATGCTTGAACAAAATCTTCAGGACATCTGTATTCAAGCATGACAAAAAAAACTGTCACCTCTTGATGTTGACCTCAGTGTCTAATTTTTAAATTTATCTTGTTTATATATGGATGCAAGGATTTTCCAGTTGAGAACAACAAATGAATGTTTAGTAAATTTTAAGTTTTTACTGAACAACATGCAGCTTACAACCGTATCATGTTGAAACATTGGTTCCCATATGAGCACCGAGTTGAGCGACAGCAAAACTGGTCAGTATCTAGATGGGTGACTGCTTGGGAATACCAGGTACTCTAAGCATAGATGTGCAGGTGGTATAATGGATAATGGCTCCGAATTGTTAATTGGAGCACCAGGTTCCAATTTCTGATAGTTCATTATATTCGCCTACCCACAAATACCCTTGGCAAAGATATGAATCCAGCTCTTCTCCCCTTGGCTATGGGTTAATTAGTAGGATTAGTATCAATAAGCCATTGTAAAAAAATAAAAAAAAAAATATTCTGATGATCTAAAAATATTTTCTGACCCTCCATTAATTGCTCGAGGGCCATGGAACTGCAATGGCTGAAATTAATGGGTTAATTCTTTTCAAAATAAAATGAGATAGATATATATATATATATATATATATATATATTAGTCATCCCCATACAAGCATGTTTCGCTGTATCACAGCTAATTAGTGTGGCTGGACATTCGTTTGCTTCAAGCTGGTATTGAAACCCGACTGATTTGGCATCAGTCGGAGATCCTATCCCTAACCTATCGGCACATGGTAGAGAAAGGGAATTTCCTCAAATTGTATCAATGACATGTTATTCCAGGTTATTGATTAAAAATTTACTTTTAAAGTCTGTAGCAATGAATCATGTTCATAACTTGGGACGCTCAACGCAAAATCAATTTTGCAAGTAATAATAGTTTAGGTTGAAATTGCTGAATCTTGAACTGAAATCAGTTTCGCATAAATTAAATGATTACTTCATAATTAAATCCTCATTTCAGGTCCATTGCTTGTGGTGAGATGATGGCTAAAATTTGCAGATTTTGATCTGACATCAATTTAACGTATTATATACCAGTATATATAAATGCCAGCAGCCAGAGAGCTCAATTCATTAATGAAGAGAAATGCATTAATAGTAGTGATGGCTACTGTTTTGGAATTACCTTTTCTCAATAGTGTTTGATCAAAATGACATGAGTGTAATATAGTCATCCACATAATGCAGTGGGTTGATAAGTTGTAAAAAAACAAATCAGCAATCGATCACATAGTGATCAGTTTACACAGGCACTTCTATTAGATTTATTTACATCCTCTGGAATATAAGTGTAATACAAACTATAGTGACCATAAAGTGAGTGATCAATTTATATGATGATTGTAATATAGAATTGATCCCCCACTTTATATACACGTTATAATTTCTCATTTATCAAATTCTGATTAGTTAGGAATCCACCTCTTCTCCCCTCAGCCATGGGTTAATTAATAAAACTTGTATCGCTTAACCATTATTATCTAAAAAAAAAAAAAAAAAAAAAAAAATCTGAAAACCTAAAAATATTTTCTTGATTTAAATAACTTGCAAAGGGTTGATAAGTTGTGGAAAAAAAAAAAGAAAAATGAATCAGTCAATCAGACAAAAATACATATATTTCAGGTTTATTTTTGAAAACCGGATGCATCTTTAGTACTAATGAATAAATATAAAGACACACACACACATATATAAAATATATATATATATATATATATATATGTGTGTGCCTTTATTTTTATATATATATATATATATGAGAGAGACGCACATATATATAAAATATATCTATATATATTATAATAAAAAGAAAGAACAGTAAGATATATATAATCTGGTGTTCTTAATTGATATTTTTATTTTTACAAAACAGTGCTCAGTGTAATTTTACAGAGCATGAATATTATAAATTAACTGATTTAAAATATGGTTTCTTCGCAGGAATTACCATGTTTCAAAAACTGAAGCTAAAAAATTCAAATTAATTATATAATTAAAGTAAAAGCATTAGTTCTGTTTCATCTTCAAGCAAATTTTGGAATTCAGTTAATTTATTATATATATATATATATATATATATATATAAAAAGACAAAAACAGACCAAACATAAAGTATATGAAAGACAGTATTTAAATGTCACTCGTGTTGACTAAAAGCTTCATAAGAGGCAGGAGCTTGTGGCATCTTGCAGGTATGCAAGTAACTTCTTAATTTAAAAAAAAAAAAACAATGGTGTGGTGTAAGCTTATAATCTTTACCTACCTCGCCATTAAGATATCTGGGCCTCAGGGAGAAGGTACCTTTTATGTGTTACACAAATTCAGTAGCTGCTGCTCCTCCAATCTCCTCCACCTGCCACCACCACTATCATAATTATTTATTAAATACTGTAAGTTGCAGGAAGACTATTCTTTTATGAGTATTACAGCCTGAGGATTGTGTGACAGTAACATTACCATCTTTATGTCCACATGAAACTTTTAGTCACAGACAACAGTGACATTTAAGTAGTTTCTCATATATTTTATATTTTAGATGTTATTTTAGTGGATACTTATATCTGAATAGATGATCCATTTATTTAGTAAACAGTAGATTTATTTATTTTTGCCTACCAGCCTGAATATTCAAGAAATCTTATTAAAGAAAAATATATGCTTGCTGGAAGAATTTGAACCTGCGTCCCCCTAGGTAGAAGGAAACTGTCATTAGACTCAACATTCTCTAGACCGACTCATCCCCAGCAAAGCCGATTAGGCAAAGCTGGAGAGAAAAAAAAAATAAAAATACTGTTTCATAAATAAATAGAATGTCTACTCAAATATGGTATCCACTAAAATCTTATAGTAATAAAATCTGTTGGATAAATTAAAAAAAAAATTAATTCTTTGTTTGTTTTTTAGGCAAGCATGGACTTTTGTGCACTGAAAAAAATGGTGTGTCAAAAGGACAGTTTTTCCCTTGACACCACTATTATTTTAACTACCTTCACTCCTTAGCAATGTTTGTTTTAAAAAGTGATGTTTAAAATTATAATGAAACTTAAACACATGATGAAAATGAATTTATACATTGTTTTTTTGTTTTTTTTGATAATTTATAATAATATTAAACACTATTAATTAGATTATTTATAAGAATAATTTTATATTTATCACATTCTAAAAACTAATTCAATTAGGACTAATGCGATGCAATATTTGTCATTTACCAATTTATAAAGAAATAGGAACATTTTTTATTGATAAATTTATAAAAGTTTATTTAATTAAAATGTGAACCTACCAACTAGAAGGAAATCTTTATTTATCATTTTATAAAGTTTGAATTAATTGCCAGTTAGCCAATGTTTGGCAACCATTCCAATAAACAATATAATAAATGGTTTATTATTTTTGTTGCCAATTTCCAAGAATAAAGAAAGTTTTTAAATTCACTTTCATCATGTTTTGATTTTATTACAATTCTAATCGTTGCTTTTTAAAAGAAACATTGCAGAGGAGTGAAAGTAGTTAAGATGTAAGTGGTGTCAATGAAAAAAAAATTTTTTTGGCACACTGTATTTTTTTTTTTTTTTTTTTTTTGTGAGCACAAAGATCTATGTTTGCCATTTTTTTTGTTCCTGACTTTGTCCTGAATTCTTTCAGTCGACGACTTGTCAAAGACTAGAGGATGAAGAATGGTTTCATGGCGTACTTCCTCGAGAAGAAGTTCAAAGACTCCTTGTCAACGATGGTGACTATCTTGTTCGTGAGAGCAAAAACAAGAAAACAAATGAAGTTGTGTATGTCTTGTCTGTTTATTGGAAAGGACACAAACATTTTATCATTCAAACTGAAGAGGTAACTCATTTAATTTCTCACTGTCATTTTTTCTCTTAATTGTCAACAATTTTGAAAATTAACACAACCAACACTTGGGGGCTGATCAGAATCCCCATGGTACAATACAGGCTAGATATCAGTTTACGATTAATTTGTGAGCTGGAATTGTAGGTGGCTATCTGATAGGTCCATATGTTCTCCCAGTACCTCTTACAGGGACTTTATTTCAAACACACTTCCAAACCTGCTAGAGGATGTACCCCTGCTAATATGTGGTTCATGCATGATGGGTCTCCAACACATTTTAGTCATATTGTTCTTGATGCACCGGCTGAAATCTACCATGAAAGATTGATAGGTAGTGGAGGACTGGTTTTATGGCTTGCACGTTCCCTTGAACTCAATCTTTTGGATTTTTATCTGTGGGGCCACCTAAAACAATTGGTTTATGCAGCAGACATTAATAATACAAAGACACTTCATCAACATGTCATAAGGGCTTTCAAAACTATTTGACACCATGTGAAAGTATTTGAGAGAAGATGAGAAAACAAGATCAGAATGAAAATGAGGCTTGTGGGTTTACCCTGATTAACCAATTAGGTGTCAGACCTATGCTAAATTCAAAATTAGCCCAGTTTAATTTTGAATTTAGCATAATTCATCTTCATTCTGTTTTTGCTTCTTGTTTCCTGTTTTCTTTGGAAAAAAGAGGAGTTATTTTGCTTTTGAAATTAAAAGTAATCATTTACTCACCAGTCATTTACCATCACCTGAAGCTTAGTGCCGAAACATGAAAGTTATCATATAGTGATTTTTAACGTTTTTGTTTTAATCTCCTATAATATATATAGTCATCCATAGACAGACTGTTTTGCTGTATCACAGCTCATCAGTGTGGCTAGACATCTGATTGCTTCAAGCCGTGATCAAAACCCAACTGCAATTTGGCATCAGTCAGAGAGACTACCCACAAGCTATCATAGCACAGCAGAGAGTAAGGGAAATTTTAACATCTTTACTATACAGAAGACGTCAGTGGCTAGGAGAGCTCGATTCTAGTTGAAGAGCATTGCATTAGCAGCACCAGCCACTGTTTATAAAATCACCCCTTCCTCTCCGAGAGCTCCATCAAATTATTTCAAGGGCGCAGTCATCTGCATACAAGCGTTTCCCTGTATCACAGCTCATCGGTGTGGCTAGACATCTGATTGCTTTGATCCAGGATTGAAACCCAACTGATCTGGCATCAGTCCCTACCCCTAAGCTATCGGCGCATGGCAGAGAAAAGGAAATTCTAGCATTATATATGAATGTATACAAACACCAGCAGCCAGAGTGCTCAATTCATTAATGAAGAGCACTGTGTTATATATAATTTACTTGAAGTATTTTTTACCTGACATTATGTCTTATTAGTATAAATGTTCTTTTTAGTGGGTGCATGTATTTGAGTTGCTGTTACTGTTTTAATTTTCTTAAACAGCGTAATAACAACTGGCCTAGATTGAGAAGTCCTACAAAAGAAAGATTGTGCCTCTGACAGGAATTGAAACAGCCTCCCTCCTTTTCCATTGGGGAAACCACTTTTTGAGCCAAAGTGTGCCTCTACTAGTTAGGCTATGAAGATCAACCTGGCATGTCATGATTGGAATTATCTATTTAAGAAAAGTACATTTCCTCATTGGGATTTCTGCAAATTTATATCTGCCAGCTTCAGCTTGTAGCTGAAATTTTTGTTTCCCCCACCAATATTTCTTATTACTATAAACGTTAATTTTTGCCAGGACTTCTCAATTTATGTAGGTTGTTATTAGTGTCATTGTTTAATAAAATAAAAAACAGGCATAGTAACTGAAACACTAATATTTATAGTAATAAGAAATGTATATATTTCAACACTTCTGGATCAAGTGATGGTGTCGAATATATATATATATATATATATATATATATATATAACACTGTCACTTTATAAGGCACCAGAAGTGTTGAAACAAAATGGCTATTTTTGTAGTGATTTTATAACATATTTGTTATAATTTTTAAATAAATAATTATATTCTGTATTGAGCACTCTTTTAAAAATAGTATTTGTTGGTTATTGGAATTTATTCCGTATACACCAATCCTATACTTGATATATATATATATATATATATATAAGCTTAAATTTAAGCTAGCTCCTGCAGAGGGCTCTTGATTGGGTGTTCATCCCAATAGGGAGGGAGGAATAGATGTGATAGGCAACAATAAACTACAGAACTCAAAACTGATCATTGCATTAATACTTAGGCTTACCTTTTAAAAGTTCAACAATAATTCTTCTGCTGCCACTTAATTTAAAGACCATTTGATGTATGTAGGTCCTTACCTTTTGTGCAAACAATTATTCTTATTTCATGGGTGACTTTTGCTAGATTTTGCAATTAATTTGGATTATTCTCAAATTTATTTTCAAGTTATAAAAATCGTTATTATACAGAAAAAAAATTGCTGAAAAAAACGCACAAAAAAAAATCACCCAAAACAATCACAGTAATGGAAACTGAGAATCCAAAATTTAAGGATTGTGGGCCCAGGTTTGGTCCAGAATGTTTTCAATTTACTCAGGAAGTTGGCTTGATTCCAAAATGGTATATGTTGGGCTATGGCCCTTAGGAGTAAAATTGAAAACATGGACAATTTTATTTTGAAAAACTGTAATTTGAGAACTGTAATTTTTTCATTTGAACATGAGCTGTTGAAAGTTAGAGAGTTGTCTCCCTTTTCATTGTTTTTATCAGTAGAAGCCAAGATGGTGGAATACGAAAACAATTGCAGTAAAAGAAACTTGGGAATCCAAAATTTTAGGATTGTGGGTCTACATCCAACCTGGAATGTTTTCAATTTGCTCAGGAAGTTGGCCTGATTTCAAAATAGTATATGTTGGGCTATGGCCTCTAGGAGTGAAGTTGAAAAAATGTGACACAGTTACATTTGCATTTATGTTGTGTGTGTGTGCGCGCGCGCACATATATATATATATATATATATATATATATATATATATATATATATATATATATTATGGATTGAAGTGCTGAGTATCAGGGATGGAGCATATGTAAATATAAAAGTGGACATTGAGGTCATCATCCAACAATGACAGTCTGTTTCATGCTTAAAGACAATCATCAGGTTTGGAAGATGATGACCTGAAGATTGCATTCAGGCATGAATCAGACTCTGTGCTTGGTATTGACATCAAGGTACACACACAGCGTAGCAGTATAGCCTGTCATACCATGGTTAGGATTTTATAGCCACAGGCGCAATCAAAATCCTATCAATGAATAAAATTGCATTTAAACCAACAGCTCTTATAAAATGACTTGAAATTTTTATCAACTTCTTGCTGTTTTTCATATGTGATTATTTACATTTCTTTTCAGGGTGGTTGGCGCCTTGAAGGTCCCGTTTTCCCAACCATACAGCACCTCCTTGAGCACCAGATAATGAAGGGTCAACCAGTCACAAATAAATCCCAAGCCATTCTGAAGAATCCCATCCTACGAGAGCCTTGGGAATTGAAGAATGATGATATTCTTCTTGATATGAAAATTGGTAACGTAAGTAGATCTGGTGCCAAATATAATGGCAATTCTAAGAGGATTGGATGCTTGCTTATTCATGTCTTCATCCATTATTTTGGCTTTCTCTTGATGGCAGCCTGTTTCCTAAGCTGGCAAACAGTTTGTAAATGTTGGCCAGTGAAAACAAGGATTAGAAGCGATAGCAAAAAAAAAACAACCTTACTTAGAGCTACAAAGAACAGAAAGTTGTGGAGAACCATGACCGTCCCTGTTCTGAAGAGGCACAGCATATATTATTTAAAAAATTTTGAAATTTTCAGCATCTCTTGTACATGTGAAGTCACAACAATATCAACAAACCCAGTCCAATGAAGTCCTAATGGATGAAATATGTCACAAAAACTTTTCCAATTTGTCATACATCTTTCAAAAACTGTTTTTTATATTTAAAAATTAAATATCATTATCCATTATATATATATATATATATATATATATATATATATATATACACACACACACACACAAAGTCAGCAATGAAATTATTCATACACCCATCAATTTTGAATATTTTTATCCATTTCTCAGAATCTAATGTGCATATAATGCCAGGTTTTTTATGTTAATAAGCACAAAAAAGGAATATAAAACTCAATTTTCAGAACAATAGGTTAACTACAACAAATTTGACAGGTGAATTATACAAAATAGGAAAAAAGACAACAAAATTATTTGTACAGTAGAAAATATTATTTTAAATTGATTCATTCATGTAAGTAATTTACATAATTTATTTTATCAATGGTGCTTTCTAGATTATTTATTCAGTAGAATATTAGTGATAATTCCAGCAAAGAACATTATGTGGTGCTTAGAGTGTCACCATTGTTATTCTTACATTAACAACAATATGAGAAAGACAAAGGAGCTTAATTTCCACAATTTGGGAAATAGTTACAGCTCCATTTCAAACTGATCAGCTATCCCAAGATCTATAATACAGTCCATTATAAAGAAGTTTAAACAGTTTAGCACAACAGAGAATTTGCCTGAGTATGGAAGAAAACCCAAATTGTCATTTTGAAAGACATTGACATGAGTTTGGATATGATGGGTATCAACGTAAGTACTCGCACAATACAATGTTGTTTAAATAGAAATGGGTTGTATGGAAACAGACCAAGATGAATTCTTCTTCACAAACCATGTCACATTGTTGCTCGGTTTAATTTTGCCAAAACGTTCTTGGACAAAGAAAATAGCTTTAGGGAACAAGTACTATGGAGTGATGAAATAAAAATTGAGCTTTTTGGACATAAAGATGTAGAGAAGATTTGGTGCAAGGAAGGGTGAGGCTTTCCTCCCAAGAGAACACAGTGGCAACATTAAAACATAGAGATAGCTCAATGATGTTTTGGGGTTGTTTTAGCTCAAGGGAAACTGGACAATTAATTGCAATTATTAGGTTGGTGCAAAAATAATTTCGTTTTCTCACATAGTAACATATGTTAGAAAACGAAATTATTTTTGCACCAACCTAATATAAGAGGAATAATGAAATCTGCAGACGACATCAAAATTTCAGGATGAAAATCTATAACTATCATAGCAAAATTTTCATCTAGGTTGAGATTTACTTTCCATCAAGATGATTCCAAACATATGTCTAGATCGGTGACTGCATGGCTTCAGAAAAAGATTACAGTTCTGCCATGGCCTTCAATGAGTCCTGACTTGAATCCTGTTGAAAATCTATGGCAAGAATTGAAAGTTCAAATAAATTGTTGGTCACCAAAAAACGTTCAGGAATTAGAACATGTAACAATTGAAGAAAATCCCAGAAATGACTTGTTCAAATCTCATGAAAAAGTTATAAAGATGAGAGACCATGCTTATTGATTATTAATGTGATGAAAATTGTTCAATTTCTCTATTTTTTTAATACTATACGAATAATTTTGTCATTTCCTATTTTGTGTAATTCACTTGTCAAATTTGTTGTATTTAACCTACTGTTCTGAAAATTGAGTTTTATATTCTCTTTTCGGGCTTATTAACATATAAAAAAAACCTTGCACTGTATGGGCATTAGATTCTGAGAAATGTTTAAAAATATTCAGAATTGATGGGTGTATGAATAATTTTGTTTGCTATATATATATATATATATATATATATATAATAGCAATCTTAAATATAGCCATTACTTGAACTGAATCAAAAAATTCTATGTTCATATGACAAGTATTCAAAAATTAAGTACAAGTTAACATTATTGGCTGCCATCAAGTCACAGGTTAACATAATTTTTCCTTTTCTAAGAGTGTTGTCCTAACAAGAACTAGGATCTCTCACTCCCAGTAGACATGTACACACAGGGTTATTCTGTATGATGATGGCACCATATCAAAAGCAAATATTGGGTGTGTGGCTGTAGAGGTTGAACCATTCCCCCAATAACCCAAAATTTTCTTCTCATTAATGGAAGCTGAGCAGTGGGCTGGCAAAATGGCATCTGACAGACAAAATGCATATGAGCCAAATGTCTGAACTTAAATTTTCTCCTTGTTATCAAAATCACGCCCATTGATGTTTGTTGACCTTTCCCAGAGACCAAACAATGGATATGAGCCCAATAAGATCATGGGTAACGCATTTCAGCAGTGCTGTCAGGAATATGTGAAAACGTCAGTTGTCCTACCTGGAGCAAATGTTTTTGAAATGTGGGTCTTTAATCAGTGGTAGTGACCATAGAAAAATAGTATTTCTATAGGTAGCGCTGATTCCATCAAAGTTTTCAGTGCCTCTATTGTGTATAAGCAAGAAACCTGTGACAAGGCTTTATTCAAGTCAAAATATGCCTTCCTTTTGCTAGTCTTGATAACCAAGATGGCGTCAGTTTCATCTGGAAGAGTAAGAATTCAAGGGGAATAACCCTTCTTCCCTCCTGCATATGTTTATCTCTATATAACTAGAAAATTGTGAATTCAAGGGGAATAACTTTTGTTACCTAACTACATATATTTATACAACAGCTTCAGTAAAATTTCAGGATTCAGATGTCAAATTGGAAGCTTATTAGAGCAGTGGTTCTCAAACTTTTTTACTCCAATGCACCCTTTTCACCCTAAGTCAGAGCGTCATCCTGCCCTCTTTCCTCAGATCAGGAGATTGGAGGTTTTGAGGAGCATAGAACCACTCCTTTAATTGCTGCTCTTCCCAGATCTAACCTGACCAAGGGTGGTAGCACCTGTTAGGAGACCAGATATGAGCAAATAGTTAACTCCCTATGCAAAAATCAACAATACATTTTAATGCAAAATAACCAATGCTATATTTTTATAACAAAATGACCAACAATACATTTAATGATCTAAAAACTGTATATCTAAAAAACATACCTGTTGCTCTGAAAGTATAAAATTATGTCCAAAATATTTAGAATTCAGCATTAAATAACCCATAAAGGTGTTGATATCCCGCTATACAACCACTTTTCCAAGACTGTCCGACTCAACATGCATTCCAAATAATATGCATATATTATTGAAAATCTTTATTCTTTTTCCATATTAATACATAGACATTTACATGGATTTTTTTTCCATAGACATTTACATGGATTTTTTTTCCATAGACATTTACATGGATTTTTTTTCCATAGACATTTACATGGATTTTTTTTCCATAGACATTTACATGGATTTTTTTTCCATAGACATTTACATGGATTTTTTTTCCATAGACATTTACATGGATTTTTTTTCCATAGACATTTACATGGATTTTTTTTCCATAGACATTTACATGGATTTTTTTTTTCCATAGACATTTACATGGATTTTTTTTTCCATAGACATTTACATGGATTTTTTTTTCCATAGACATTTACATGGATTTTTTTTTCCATAGACATTTACATGGATTTTTTTTTCCATAGACATTTACATGGATTTTTTTTTCCATAGACATTTACATGGATTTTTTTTTCCATAGACATTTACATGGATTTTTTTTTCCATAGACATTTACATGGATTTTTTTCCATGGGTTATTTTTCTATGGGTTATTTTTCCATAGACATTTACATGGGTTATTTTTTTTATAGAGTTTTTTTTATATCCTTATGTGGGCTCCAAATCTTGTAAATTAAAATACAAGAAAGAATAAAAGACCCTCTCGTGAAATCTGAAATTCCCTATTGGTGTGGAGAAGCCCCCTGTTATAGAAGGTATGCCACCACTAGATTTTATCATATGTTTCATCATTTGTATCGTTTCTTGACTAAAATCTGACTTTGCATTGTCATGATGTGAAGAAGAAAAAAAAAAGATTTCTTCTTTCAGATCATATTTTGTGTCTACATTGGTGAATGTTCACAAGATTTCATCACATCTTAGCAAATTAATCCTTTCTTTCTATCTGATTTTTTGAGATGAGGATTACTTGCTTGCATTAATGTCTTCATCTTGGCTGTTACTGCCACACTTCTATTGTTGTATTCTTTCATCTTCATGCACCTTGGGAAATTGCGAACAAAACCCTTTATTCAATCTGCTATGAAGGATTGTTCTCCTGCCATGATCCATATCAGTTCATTTGTCTTTGTTATTATACTCATATTGTTTCAACCTCTCATTATCATCTTTGCGGTTATAGATGCTATATTGTATTTATAACAAAATAGTTTCAAATATATTGACAATTACTAATATTGAAAATATAAAATTGTCCTTGTCTCTTTGACTGAATTGTACTGGCTTGGATAAAATATTAATGCAGCAGGTTAAACTTTTTTTTTTTTTTTTTTTTTTTTTGTAATTTTTCATTGTGATGATAGCTTTAATATTAATATTGTTGTAAAAAAAAAATTGAAATAATTTGGTTAACAGCATTTATTTTTTTTCTTTTTGCCTCAAAGACAGGAAGTAGAATGATAGGAAATATAAAACAAAATACACCACCCACACACACAAAAAAAAAGTGATTTCTGGTTTCTCTATCCAGGTTTTTTTTTTTTTTTTTTTTTTTTTTTTTTTTTTTTTGGAAGTGGGGGTAGAAGGGGGCCAATACAGGGTGTCCAAAGAGGTTCGTGTGCACTTTAAAAAATTTATAACTTTATTTGTATTTGCGATAGAAATAATTTTGTAAAAAGGATTAGAAAGATGTAAATCTATATTTTTTAAGTTTTTATTGAAATTTTTTTTTTTTTTTCCACATGTCTTCCATCATTAGCAATACAAAGGGTAATACGATTTTGAAGTTCACTGAAAACATTTGCCAACTGATTTACAGTAATGCCTGAAATCACATTAGTTATTTTATTAGGTCGGTGCAAAAATAATGACGTAATAATGTCGGTTTCTGACGTATTTTTTTAACGTCAAAAAACGACATTATTACGTCATTATTTTTGCACTAACCTAATCGCTATACTTAAAAATAGGTACATTAAACTTTATAACATTTTTTCAGATTATCTCTATCGCAAATACAAATAGTTTTAAATTTTTTTAAAGTGCACACAAACTTTATGGACGCCCTGTAATTCCAAAGTAATCTAGAGTTAAAATGTTATTGAAAAAATAGCTTAATTCGAAAACGACAACCAGACGTGTATTAGCTTCATACAGTTCTAAACAGGTTATCACAGTACAAATATAACTTGGCTACTAACTTGACCTTCTTAAAAGTGGACATATCTCCATAGCACATTCTCGGTCCTTTTTCTAAAACCAAACAGTACCTTTGATATATCTTTTACTCTTGTTATGTGGGCTCAGAACAGGTAAGCTACTACATGGCTATTCCCACAATCAAACCAGAATTACCTATTATTTATCTGAGGTAATGGTTGAGTATAAAGTATGCATTAACTAAGAAACAAAGTGAATTATATGATTCTTTAATTGACATGGCCTATCTCCCTGATAAAAGATGCACAAAATCACCTGCGCCATACCTGGTCATGTAAATTATTTAATATGCCTTAGGACTAATAAAATGCCTAACTGACTGAGGCTGGCAGATTTTGGCTTTTGGTGAGAGAACGATTAAGCTGGCAAGGAATACATTTCAACTGGCCAACTGTGTAGTTAAAGAACCAAGACGGGGGCAGTAAGAAAAGTGAAACAGATTACCAAACCTTCCTGGGTAAGACGATAAGCTACGTCCGCGTCCTGGGTAAGACGATAAGCTACGTCCGCGTCCTGGGTAAGACGATAAGCTACGTCCGCGTCCTGGGTAAGACGATAAGCTACGTCCGCGTCCTGGGAATGACGACATGCTACGTCCGCGTCCTGGGAATGACGACAAGCTACGTCCGCGTCCTGGGAATGACGACAAGCTACGTCCGCGTCCTGGGAATGACGACAAGCTACGTCCGCGTCCTGGGAATGACGACAAGCTACGTCCGCGTCCTGGGTAAGACGACAAGCTACGTCCGCGTCCTGGGTAAGACGACAAGCTACGTCCGCGTCCTGGGTAAGACGACAAGCTACGTCCGCGTCCTGGGTAAGACGACAAGCTACGTCCGCGTCCTGGGTAAGACGACAAGCTACGTCCGCGTCCTGGGTAAGACGACAAGCTACGTCCGCGTCCTGGGTAAGACGACAAGCTACGTCCGCGTCCTGGGTAAGACGACAAGCTACGTCCGCGTCCTGGGTAAGACGACAAGCTATGTCCAACATCAAGGCCTCTGATCAGGAGGTTTTGATGTGCGTGGAATCATCTCTTAATTGCTGGTGTTCCCAGGTCCACCCTGACTTGGGGTGGTAGCACCTGTTAGGGTCCCAGCTATGGGCAAATAGTTAACACCCAAACTTGTGTAAAAATAGGTTTTACTACCAGAAATACTTTGTAATAAAAAAAATTATTACTAGCAATAATTTTTGAAGGAAAAATCATTATCAGCAATACTTAAAATAAAAAAAATAAGACCAGTAATACAAACAGCTATATATTAAGTTGGATTATACTCAAAATATGAGTAATTGAAAAATGGCTCAAATATACATATCTACATACACATCTTTTTTCTAAACTATCACTATGAATCTATTTCAAAAATTTTGTTGGCATTAAATGACCCACTGAGGTTGATATGCCATAAAACAAAACAACCAATCAACAAATTACCACAAATATATTACTACAAATGTTGCATACTTCCACCTCTTCTGGGGAGCTCTTGGTTGATGGCCTTTATTCACTTATATGTTGCATTCTTTTCTTTGTCATCTTTCAGCCTGGTGTCAAAATGGTTTTGGAGTCCATAGATGAAGACCTCAACAAAGGGAATTTGAAAACTTAGCTATTATTTTATTCCCCACATCGACAAGTACATATAACTGTCCCACCCCACTGGGGAGCAAGCAGTTTCCAGACACAATATAACACATTTACAGTGTTCGACATGTAAAACTTAATTCCTGAAATCCCTTTCTACATTCAATATTCCAATGCTAGTTTTAACCGATCAAAAATGACTTCTTTTGTTTTCTTGTATCTGACCTCAAAGGTCAAAATGAGGAAGTCTAGGAGAAATACAAATCTCTAAAAAATAATAGTCTGCTAAACTTATTTAACACAGATTCTTTGAATGGTTTAGAAAAAAAATCACTTCAGCTTAAGAAATGGACCATGAATAGTCTTTTTTCTTTCTTTTTTTTTTTTTTTTGTTTCCTTATGTTTATCAAATTAAATCAGAAATATTTTTCTGTCTTCAGGGTAACTTTGGTGAAGTCTACAAGGGTAAGTACCAACCAAAGAACATGGTTGTAGCAGTGAAGACTTGTCGAGACAGCCTGACAGAAGAACAGCGTAAGACTTTTCTCCAGGAAGGCCGTATTTTGAAGCAATACGAGCACCCGAACATTGTCAAATTCATTGGCATCGCTGCCCAAAGGAAACCAGTTATGATCGTCATGGAATATGTGGCTGGTGAGTTATAAACATTTCCAGAGCAATGTGTGTGTTTGTCTGTGTCTCTGTCTGTCTGTGTGTGTGTTCACTCATTTTATATCCAGCAAAACAAAAGGCATAAGACAAGGATATGTCTTCTCACCAGACCCCTATTCAACGTTTACAGCAGTAGGTTCTCAACTGGGGTTCATATGGACCCTTGGGGTCTGCATAAAAAAATAGCAAATTGGGAGTCCATATTAATATTTTAGTGGTCCATAGAGCAATTTCACTTTTGGAAATTTTCATGTTGAGAATTGAAATTTCTACAATAATCTATGCCATATTAAAGTTTTAAAAATAAAAGAACAAGTCTAAAAATAGCAGAAAAAAAAATCAAGTGATGTAAGTTTTAGCATCCCTTTTGCTCTACTGGATGTTTTGATTGTAAAAGATGAATAAAAACTCAGGATATATAAAGGAAGGATTATATATAGAAAGGAAAATTATTTAAAGATTATAATTTATTAAATAAATTAATTTAATATATTAATAATAATTTATTAATATAAAATCTAAAAAAATATTAATAATAAAATTAATTTAATATATAAATTATATAAGGATTATATATAAAGGAAGCATATACATTATTTCTATAATACAATTTCTAAACTTATCTCTAAGTAAAAAAAAAAAAAAAGCTATTTTTCATTGAATGGTCATGGGAGTCCAATCAAAAAAAAAAATTAAGAGTAAAAGTGGTCCATGGATAAAAAAAAGGTTGAGAAACATTGGTTTATAGAATTGAAAGTAGAATGAGAATAGTGTAATATTGTAGATTTAATAAACATTTTGCTTTTAAAATTACAAAATTTATTTTGAAAAGTTATGGAAATATCTGATTCCAATATTGACTAATTTATTTTCTTACTCGTGAAACTTTTTTTCAGACTTCAAGAAAAATATTATTGATTTCAGTTATTTAAATTGAGTTCTTCTAGATTCCTTTTGTTGTTCTAAAACATTAAATGAATTTACTATTTCTATAATACAATTCCTTTTGTGATGTCAATAAAAAAACTCATTGCCACTTTCATGATGTCAGTGAATACCCATCACTTTTGTAAAGCTCATCGTAATAGTCTTTGTAATCGCAGATACAACTATAGTACTCTGTTGAACAATGCTAGTGTCAGATGGCTGTGAATAGCACTCACACTAATAGTACTTGCTTGAAAAGTAACCCCTGTATTGATCCAAATAGAGAATAGCGGTCTGTATAATGATAGAGGATAGAATAGAAATAGCGATCAGTTAGACGTCATGCAACTTTCTACTTATGTGTTTCCTCTATGGTCACATGGTCTACTTAATTCAATAATGGGATCGCCTGTGTTTGCTCACTAGTGATCTATGTTCAAACTGAAGTGTCGGCAATGACACTTTATTCCTATATAACAACCACAATCTCTTGTCAATTCCCCTCTCCAAGTCCTCCACTACTTTAACCGGGTATTGAACTCACCCTCTTTGGGTCTTGTCACTGGATCTAACCAATGCCTTTATCCACTGTGCTATGTGTCCTTAAGGACAGGAGATAACTGATAACTGACATCTGTTAAACATGGCATGTGGAACTAGATCAATCTACCCCAGTGAACGAAATAAAGGTTTCAGTTTACCATTCCAGCCGCCTGAAGAAGGTCGGAGCGTACAATGGCCGAAACGTTGTAATAAATATTGCGACAAAGATGAGGACAATAGTCCAAATAATGTAAATAGTGTAAGATATAGAAATAATGGATTCTTATTCATTAATCTGACAGATTTTTTCATTTTAAACGTTATTTTAGTGGATACTCATATTTGAGTAGATGTTCTGTTTATTTATTAAACAATATTTTTTTTTTTTTTTTTTTTCATTTTTGTCTATCAGCCTGAATATGTGAGAAATTTTATTAAAGGAAAATATGTGCTCTCTAGCAGGACTCAAACCTGCATCCACCTTTGCAGGAGAAAGTCATTAGATCTGACATGTTTTAGACTGACTTGGGACACAGTGCGTCACCGATCAAGTACGTCCTGACAGTGACTTATAAACACAAATCCTTCCTGATTGAGAGCACATATTTTTCCTTCAATAAGATTTTTTTAAATATTCAGACTGGTAGACAAAAATAAATAAACATACTGTTTAATAAATAAACAGAACAAAAAACTCAACTATAAGTATCCACTAAAAATGATGTTTAAAGTGCTAAAAACAATAGGTATATAGATGGTACGGTGTTGATAGCAGGCATAGAAAGGCAACTTGATGTCTTCTGACAGTAGAGAGTAAAGGAAAGCAAGATAATTGATTTATTTTTTACAGCTTATCAACACTTTGCAGGTTATTTAAAGCCAGAAAACATTTTTAGATAGAACTTTTTGGAGATATTAATGATTTACTAGTACAAGTCCTACTAATTAACCCATAGTTGGGGAGAGAAAAGGTGGATTCATACCTTTCACAAATCAATATAATGAACCCAACTAGAACCAAACTTCAAGACGTTATCCGTTACATCACCTGCGCGTCCAATCTTACAGAACGTCAAGTGGTCACCCATCTCGATAATGATCAGGCTTGACATTGCTTTGGTGATCATAGTGTTTCAACATATGTAAGCCAGGAAAGCAAGAAGAAAGGACTAAGCATCAATGGTAAGAAGACAGAATGGATGGTTATCAGCAAGAGGAAGAGCCCAAGATGTAAACTATGAATTGAATGCACCAACGTCAAGCAAAGTACAACAATTTAAATATCTGGGAAAATGTTTTAACAGAAGACATAAAATGTGGCATCGAAATCTGAAGATCCATCGAAATAGCGAATGATGCCTTCTGAAAGTTAAGGAATATCTTAAGAAACAGGAATATTGTTAGGAACAGAGAAAAAGGTGCTGAATTGTTAAGTAGTATCAATCCTCCTCTATGGCAGGGAATGCTGGACAATTTCCTCACAGATGAAGAAGAGAATTGAAGCAACAGAAATGTTGTTCTACAGAAGGATGCTGAGAATACTATAAACAAAAAGGCTGTTACAAAGGATCCATTTTCTCAGGTTGTACCTTGTCATTGTATTAGAAAGGGGGTATGCTCAGGGCTCTTCTCTGATGGTTGTGGCATGCTGATAGACAATTCCAAGGGAATCAAAATATCTAGTTGTCTCCCTGTCCAAATGTCTAGCCCCCCACTTTTTATTTTTTGTTTTGTTTTGTAAACTAATCCAATCTGTAAAAAGGGGTGGGAGAAATTATTGCAATAATAATTCATTAAAACTGAATGGAATCCAATCTCTTTCATTGTGAATATAAGCTCCAAAATTTGGCAACATTAAGATACTTCTGCTGTCACTTTTAATGCGCCATGTCCTTTCAGGATGTGGGCTCTCATAGTTTTACACAGCTTCCTACCCTCTGTAGCTCTAAGCAATATCTCTCCCCTTACTATTTCTCCCTGTTCCTATTCTGCCATTCATTTACATAAGCTCGTTAGATAGGTTACAAGTTAATTCCCTCTCAGTAGGTCTTGTGAGGGTCAAATTTTCCAAGTCCTCTTTCCTCATTTTGTGTCCCAGAAATTACAACTCTGATTCTAAGTCCATGTCTGCTTTTTCTTTTTCACCCAGTTTCCTTAAAACTTCTGCATTTCTGACATGCTCCATCCATGGTATTCTCATCATCCTTCTGTAGAAACATGTTGCCTCAAGTCTCCTTTTCATTTCTTAGGAAATTGTCCATCATTCACTTCCATAGAGGAAGATTGATTCAACACTCTTTTTCTTTGTTTCTAATGGAATTTTCCTGTTTCTTAATACCTTGTTTAGCTTTTGAAAAGCATCTTATGCTATTCTATCATGAATTTGGATTTCTTTTTGACATTATCCCTCAAATATTTATTTACACTTCACAGATATCTCTAATTTTTAGCTCTTACCTTTGGGTGTCCGTCTAGCTAACATCCATACATTTTGTCTTTTTACAATTTGTGGTTAGTCCTTTCTTCTCGCTTTCTTTTACCAATTCATACTATTTTTTAATGATATTTCAACCTTGAAATTCTACTTCCCCTGGGAGGAGGGGACGCTATCCTCAAATGAAGGCTTTTTCTGGTAGCAACAGCAGACACCCTGTTGCAGTCAGTGATGTTTTTATATTCTTTAGCTCGACACAATCACTAAATTTACTTTTTAAAAATGGCTGATGTATTTTTTGGCTTTTTTTGCTTATCTTTGACATTATTTCAATTTTGTTTTTCTTTCCAGGAGGGTCATTATTACTATTTCTGCGTAAAAATGGCCGACAACAGACCCGGCATCAACTTGTGCTCATGTGTGAAAATGCTGCAAGTGGTATGAATTTCTTGGAGGAGAAAAATTGTATCCACAGGTAAATGTCTCTCTTTACACAAACATTAATGTCCCTTGAGGTCTAATATGAACAAGATCTTACTTATTATAAAACACAGATTGTGTGTGTATGTGTGTGTGTCTGTACGTTTATATATTGGATCGGATTTCCGACATTTTTCAACCGATTTCAACAAAACTTCACAGGACTATGTAAAATTACCATGCGACGGTTCTGACAGTGCCAAAAATTGGAAAAACACAATTGTTTTTGCACAAAATCAATTTGTAAACACAATTAAGAGGCATCACGAGAATGAAAGGGGGACAACTCATATCAAGTTATACTTATTATAAAACCCAGGTTGTTTGTGTGTGTGTGTTCCTTTATATATGGGATCAGATTTCCTACATTTTTCAACCTATTTCAACAAAACTTCAATTTTTTTTTGCAGGTAGTGTTTCTTATTGTCTTGCACACTTTTTTCTTTATTTTTACATTCAGAATGCTTTAAAAATTCCATTTACAAGACAATTGTTTATAATAAAATTCTATTCAATCGGTAGACTCATAACGATTGAAAACAATGTTTTTGTTCGAGTTTGACCAATTCATAAAAAAAAAAAAACTAATTAAGACATGCGTGTCCATCAACCTTTAAACAATAATCTTTGTCAATTTTATTTTTCAGTCTTTATGATGGTTGATACTTGATCTATCTCTTACTGTCATATCCCCAGGCAACGCCAGGCTCTACTGCTAGTCAATTATAAAGTGATATTCGATAGTTCCCAGACTGTATCTACTTTGATTGCACCATTCAGTAGAAATGCTAATTCTCATTGGTACCCAACTGACTGAATCAGTCTCCCAAGAGACATTGTGCTATTTACTGATCTTTAGTTATTATACAAGGTTTTGTAATATTTTGTTGAACAGCTTTGTGATGAGAAATTGAAGACATGTATCTACATCAAATTTTGTGTGAAGCTTGGCAAATCTACTACCAAGATGAGATACTTAAAAAATTTATACTTGCTTAATTTTGACATCCCCAATTTACAGTTTACATCTTGGGTTACCCTTTTTGCTAACGACCATATATACTTTCTTCTTAGAATTCAAACAATTGAATAATGATTTATATTCATATGAGAATTTTAAACAATATTTAGATTTATTCGTTCATTCAATTCTACTAAGAAATCACTTGTTTTTCTTTATCAATTTGTCAAAGTCAAAGCTTCTTAGAAGATGAAATAAGAAAAGCAGATGTACAATAAACAATTTTAACTTCCTTTTAAATCCACTCATACCCCAAATCTGTATTTACTTGATTTTGACATCTCCAATTTGCAGCTTACATCTTGGAGTGCCTTTTTTGCTAACAACCATATATACTTTCTTCTTAGAATTCAAACAATTGAATAATGATATACATTCATATGAGAATTTTAAACAATATTTAGTTTTATTTGTTCATCTAATTCTGCTTAGAGGTCATTTGTTCTTCGTTATCAATTCATCAAAGCTTCTTATTTGTTGATCTAATTCTGTTAATTGTTTCTCTTGATTAATTCATCAAAAACCTTGTGACAAAATCAGTTTTGTCTAGAAAAGCAAATAAGGTTAGCATATATGATTCATTTGTAGAATTTATTTGTAATTTACTATTTTTGTCATCAAATCAGCAGAGATTTATATCCTGTTTAATATTATTCGTTCTTGAATTTGTATTAAATTGAAAAAAATCTTTATTTATGTTGATTTTCTTTATTGAAAGCATAATTGTTTCCAATTCAATTTATATGTCATAATTCATATTTTTTGTGCAAGAAATAGCTGTGTGTGGGGATTGGGGGTTTACAAAATTCTAATTCTTGTAAACAGACTTTTGGGCTACATTTCAAGTTTCAAGTTAGTCCTGGGTATGACAATAAACTACATCTGGCAGCAAAGCTTCTGATAGGGAGGTTTAAGGAGTGTAAAACCACTTCTTAAATGCTATTGTTCCCAGTTTCCCCTCTGACCTGGGGTGGTAGCACCTGTTAGGGTTCTGGCTATGGGCAAATAGGGAACCTACCCCAAAAAATCAAAATACTATGTAAGTATGAAAATACAGATTTATTGTAAAATGACCAGCAATACATTTTTATATTAAAAAAAAAAATGACCAACAATACTTATTTATCATAAAAGTATGAACAATATATTTTGTGTGTAGTTGAAGCCATAAAATTGTGTTCAAAATATTTAGATTTTGGCATTAAATAACCCATAGATGTTGATATGCCGCTAAAGAAAATCAACCAACCAACATGAAAGAACTCTTTCATGACATTAATTCATATAATATCCTATATCTTTAAGAATTCAAACCGTATTCCAAGATATAATTCTTCAACAAAACTAGAACATAAATACACATATCATCGCCTCTAGTAATCACGTCCACACAAACATATATATATATATATACACACATATACATACATACAAACAAAAGCTGCGTATTATCTACCATATCAGTTGAGAAAGCAGAACAACATATCATATTTTATTATTTCAAATCTCTCCAGCAAATTTTCGGCATTAAATGACGAGTTGATATGTCATTAAACAAACAATTTTCAAGGCTATCCTTTTGTCAGTTGAAGACAATGCGTGTTCATGGCAACCAATAAGCAAGTAAAATACAAAACAATATGGAAAACCCATCTATTAGGATTGCTGAATAATCGATCAAACATAATAATTATCAATGTGTATTTATTTATATATTTTCTGTTCCATCTGTACTAGAAAGGGAGGTAAATCAAATTAATAACTTTATCAGTGATCACTTTTTTTAGGTGTTTAAATCTATGCAAATAAAAATATTTATCTGCATTTAAACAAAATGAATACTCAACGAAAATGAAGCATTTTACTTAATCAGTTCCTTTACTTTTACATTTCTCAGATTGCAGTCTTATTTGTTAAAGCCTTTCATGTGAGGCACTGAGATATCTTTGTCTATTAAGTGATCATCCTGCTTCAATTTGGTCTTCAAATAAACTTCGTCATTCAGTTGTTAATCTTTTTCTTCAGAGATATTTCTATTTCACTGTTATGTTAAACACATAAAATTTTTAACATGAAAAGATATTGAGCAAAAAGTGATTTATATAATAGCAGGAGTAATCAATGAATCATCGATACCATTGAATGTCTAAAATATATAAGGACCATATTAATTCATTGACTTCTATTTTATCTCCGTTTTATTGAATCGCATTACATTGTTTCAAGACTTTTCTTTTGTTGTGTCTCACCATTAAAACTTTCTAACAAGTGCCATCATTTTTTTATGACACGGAGACACTAGTGTATTATTGAATTGCATCCTTTGTTAAGCTGAATCAAGGAATTTGCCAGTAACACTTTGTACAGACTGGTTACTACTTTTAATAATACAAGATTCAGCAAACAAAACCATTTTTATTGCTACTATTAACAGTTTCTTCCTTCTTTGATACCTTAAATTAATGAATTCAAGTGCAGTATTAGATTGGAAAATTTAGTATTGATGATCTCTTAGAGGAGAAATTCAGACTTAATTGAAGGGAGCAGATAATTACTGTGTTGCCTCTTTGACCAGCAAAAAAAAAAAATAACATTTTCCTTTTCAGAGATTTAGCTGCCCGAAACTGTTTGGTAGGAGACAATAACGTTATCAAAATCTCAGATTTTGGGATGTCTCGTGAAGAGGAGATGTATGTTGTCTCTGATGGTATGAAACAGATTCCAATCAAATGGACAGCACCAGAAGCATTGAACTATGGTGAGTACAATTCTTTTTCTTTCTTTGTCTTCATTAGACAAATGCTTTCTCTTTTATGATTGACATGAATCAGAATTCGGAACAACAAAGTAATTTCCAAATATTATTAATATAATGTTCAATTTGTTAATTATTAAAATTTATTTAATCTTACTTTCACCTTTCATAATTGGTAGCAATAATCAAATACTAATGGACTTAAGTTGTCTGAATTTCTTAGATGAAGCCTTGGCAATTATTATTCATTTTTTACTAGTATTTCTTTCATCTTATTTCTTTTGCTTTTCCACCAAGTAGTAATAGTCTTAAGTTGTCTGAATTTCTTAGATGAAGCCTTGGCAATTATTATTCATTTTTTACTAGTATTTCTTTCATCTTATTTCTCTTGCTTTTCCACCAAGTAGTAATACTCTTAAATTGTCTGAATTTCTTAGATGAAGCTTTGGGTTAATTTTGTTATTCTTGAACATATGATGAAACCATTTCAGGAAGAGAAAGTTTGTCTGGTTCAAAGTGAGCTAATAAATTCTTTCTTAAACATTCATGAAACTTTCAATTTTTTGGCAATTCTTTGAAATCCATAGGGGGAGAAGTGCTACAAAACTTTTACCTACTATATATAATTTGAAAGCAGGTCATGTAAGTTTTGTAAAGATGTCTCAGCAGCAGAAGTGTTAATAATCTTTTGGTATTTTCTTTTATCTTTTTTCTACCTTGTCAAAATAGTCTAATCTGGATTTCTTTAATGAAGCATTTCTTAGATCTTAGTTTCAATTGATTTTTGTCACAAAATTCCTCACTTGAAATTGAAAAGGGCAAGTCTGAGTCCCACTAAGAAGTTTTCAATTATTTTCATTCTGTGCTGTTTGCTAATGACCCGAGACTGACTGACTAGATTCTATCAAAAGAAACTGAAATTAAGACAAAAGAAATAATCAAACAAAATGAATAATGTCTATCATCATTGAATTCTAAACAGATTTATCCAATCTCTGCCCGTCGATCTCTCCGTGTCTGTTCTCTGCCCGTCGATCTCTCCGTGTCTGTTCTCTGCCCGTCGATCTCTCCGTGTCTGTTCTCTGCCCGTCGATCTCTCCGTGTCTGTTCTCTGCCCGTCGATCTCTCCGTGTCTGTTCTCTGCCCGTCGATCTCTCCGTGTCTGTTCTCTGCCCGTCGATCTCTCCGTGTCTGTTCTCTGCCTGTTCTGTCACTGCATCTAACCAATGCCTTTATCCAAAGAGTTGTG